>CAJVPL010001873.1:0-11354 GCA_910591945.1 Ambispora gerdemannii
GATTATATTATACTCTCCCACCCGTCATTCTTAATAAACTTTACTATAATTATCCTGGCCAAGTAACTTATTATAACATTATTAAGCACTCACCAACTCTTCCAAGGACTCATATAAAATGGTAACAATATAACTTGTGAAGTGTTTTATACGTTTCTGTCGAGAGATCATTCAAGGTTCCATATTTGCAAATTGTCAGAATCACGTGATAATGCCAACTATACAGTTTAGAAAAACTACATTCTGTAGTGAATAGCAATAAGAAGATTCTCTTAAATTCAGTTGATCAGTTAGCAATGAGAACCTATATTCATTTTCAAAGTTCATTATTAGTTATCCAATTTTTCAAAGTTTAATTAATTTGCTTTATTTTACTTCAAATTCTTTTAAATCATTTTCAGTAAATGACTCTCATCTACTCATCATATACATCCTACTGAACTTTGCAAAAAGCATATAAAGTTCATTACAGGTTATATTATTCCATGTGTCAAAGATATTGTCTAATGTAAAAAGAACAATTTTAATGATATATTGATAGTCTGTGGCTGTCATCACTTTTATTTGATCCAATTTATTGAACAACTTCAATTCAGGAAAGTGAGAAATTTGATGAAGACAGATATCAAAGTTGTTTAGTAATTCTGTTCCTCTAACTTTCTTCAAAATATCTTGGATGAAGTTCAATTGGTATTTAAAGAGATCAAGATCGATATGATATATATGATCAGGTATGCAAGCTTCATAAATGTTTAAATTTCTATAATAATTTAATAATTTTAATTTAATTATAACTCAAAATTATTCTTTAAAAATAATTGCAGAAGGATTAGCATTCAAATACTCACAAGAATTTTCAGAAGGCATTTTCAATATTGTGTACAAAAAAATTCTTGCTCAACCTTCATTTATAATCTGTTGCATATTTTCTGGTGTTCTAAGATTCATATTGTTACCATTTCCATTGGTTTATTAACTTTCAAGTATAGATCACATATTTTTCACGTGTCTCAATTAAATGGAGAGTTATTAAAGACCTTTTATGTATTTAAAGTAATTAAAGTTGGGAGAGACTAATTTAATAAAGATAGATAACGATATGTTCATTTTGTTGAACTGCTAGAATGAGTTCAGAAATCTTCTTTTAATTCAAATGGTTTAATTGTTAAGTAATCTTCTTTTATTAATTAACTTTTATTAAAATTATTTTCTTCTTTTATTATAAATCTAAATAATATTAATCAACTTCACAGGGTAATAATGAGAGATTAATTATGTTATTATAGATGATGTTACTTGTTATAGACGAGAGATTTTTTAAATAATAAAGAATACAAATAAGAAAGTAAAAAGGTAATTAATGCTTGACTGAAAATCTCCAATTCAAGACTTATAATACGACTCACTTCTAAAAAGATTTTGTCAAAGAAAATTAAAAGGTAAGAAGGTAAAAGATTCTAATCAAGAAGATTATAATTATGAGAAAATTATTATCAAGAAGATTATTATTCAAAAAGGTTATTTTTCTAAGCTAAGATACATGTTGTATTTATATAAATTATTGTTACTCAACCTTTAATTATTAAAGCTATTTTTGATTAATATTAAGATTACAAAAAGTGCTCACTTGATGATTGCATATCGCTCGCTCACTTGATGGTTGTACATCACTCACTCTAATGTTACATAAATTTCACCATTAATATTAATCAAATTTGATTATGTAGATTGATTAACACGTGCTTTTCATACTAATAATAATAATATGAATTAAATATAATTAGTATGAATTATAAATAATATAGAATAAGGTAATATAAAAATAGAATGAAATAGAATGAAATAATATAAAATAGAATAAAATAATATGAAATAAAATGATAATAGTATGAAATAAAATAAAAATAAAATAAATATTATAAAAATAGTATGAAATAAATATGAATAATATAAAATAAATATGAATATGATTTACAAATCAATTATCCAATGAAAATTAACTATGAAAAGTTATGTGATATGCTAAAATTCATATCACAATAATAGAAGAATTTGAACAAGCTACAAGAGCTAATAATATGAGTGATGAAAGAAAAATTCATATTATATCAACATATTTACGTGATATTGCTAATCATTGATACAAAAATCAAATGCAAGCAAATAATGCATGATCTATACATTACAATAATGTTGACAACCAAGAAATTTCTTTCAAATCATATTTTCTAAATGAATTCCATATACAAACTCAACTGTTACTATGGCAACAACAATTAAATAATTGTATTCAAGATGCAAATGAATCAGTCAGTCAATATGCAGTTAATATTTGTTTATTACATTACAAAATTGATCCAGACAATATCTATTCAACTTAATATAAAATTTGTAAATTTACTAAAGATCTCAATTCACAATACATCTTTTTTATTAATTTGCATCAATTTGAAATATTTGAGAAAGCTATTTCTATTGTCGTTGAAACAAAAACTGAATACAAAACCACTTATAACAATTTATTTACATTAGTAACCTTAACTATATCATACAATTATGAATTACTAATACAACTAAACACACTAACAACAACTAATAACACTGACATTAATATAACTTTGTTAGAATTAACCAAAAAAAGCAAAAATTTGAACAACAACAACAATAATAATAATAATTACAATAATTTTCAATGTAATAATAATAATAATAATAGAATTAACTTCAATTACAATAATATTTCATGTTACAACTGTGGAAAAAATGGACATCTTGCCAAAGATTATTACAATAATCACAATAATAATAATAAAAAAAACAGTTATAATAATAATAATAGAAATAACAATAATAATAATAACAATAAAAAAGTAATTATAATAGAAATAGTAACAATAACAATTACAATCACAATAATTGATAACCTAATAATCTTGGAGGAATGAAAAATATTAATAATTAATATGATAATCTCTTATAGCAATTACAACAATTAATTCAATCAAATAATCAACAATCTTCCAACAAGAACAATAATCAACAATTAAACTAGAAAATGTATCTTTAGAAGGTGAGAGTGCATTCAAAATTATAAAACCTTCAGCTAAACAAAAAAATTGAAACAATTATTACTAAATAATCAACAAGAAAATAATAATAATAATAATAATAATAATAATAATAATAAAGATAATCATAATAATAATAATAATAATATATTAGTTGACATTGTTTATTGTATTAGAATTGTTAAAAACAAATTTACCAATATAATTATTAATAGTAAATCAGTTAGTAATATAATATCAAAGAAATTTCTAAAAGAAATCAATCAAAATATTACTAAAACATTAAATATTTGATTAATTAGAATTAGTAGAAAATCAGAAATACCACTTGGAGAAATTAAAGATCTATCAGTAATAATGCAATAATAAGAATTCATTATTAATACTTTAGTTCTTGAACATGCTAAATATAATATTCTCCTTGAAAATAACTGGGCTTATTAATATAAAGTTATTCTAGATTGGCCTATCAAAATATTATCATTTGTAAATAATAATAATAAATATAATATTATTATTACTTGTACCAGTCATTACATATCAATAATTCAAGAAAAAGAAACTATAGTGTATGATGACTTTGATCTTGATGACTATAATATTCAAGATAATGATGATAAATTTGAAGAAGAATATGAAGATCTATTAATAGAAAACTAAATATTATTATGTATAGAAGAAAATTTTAATAAAAATCAGTACTAAATATTGAAATTGGAGAATACTTCATACAAATCAATAATTAAAAATATAACCAAATTGACATCAATAGAATTAAAAAAGAATGTTTAGAAGATTTTTATAAATGTTAACACATCTTCAAAAATAATAAAAATTGCAAATAATATACAAAAGAATAAAATATCTATCAACAATTAGAAGTTATACCTGAATTAACATATAATGTTATCAATATTACAATTAAAACTGATCTTATAGCTCAACAACAAAATTAATTATAACAGTTACTTGATGAATATGCTGACTTATTTGATACTGAAATATCTGGTCACATTAATATTATACAACATAAAATTTATCTTGAAGAAACTCATCCCATCACACTTAAATTATATACTAGAAAGTTATTAATTGAAATAAATTTCTAGAAGAAGAGATTCATAAGATATTAGAACAAGATATAATATCACTATCAAAAAGTTCATGATCAGTTCCAGTTGTCATTATCAAAAAAAAGAATGAAAAATATCACTTATGTATTGACTACTAATAATTGAATAATGTCACTAAAAAAGACAAATATTCACTACTTTGCATTAATGAACTTTTAGATGCATTTCAAAGTGTCAAATACTTCTCAACTATTGATCTCACTGCTGGCTATTGGCAAACCAGAAGATAGAGCTAAAACTGCATTCATTACTAAACAAAATCTATTTGAGTTTAATATTATGTTATTTGACTTAACAAATATATCTGTCACCTTTCAATAACTAATGAATACTGTATTTAGAGAATATATTGATAAGTTTATAATTGTTTATTTGGATGATATAACTATATATTCTTCTATATTTGAACAATATCTTTAACACCTTCAAAAAACTTTGGATAAAATTCACATTGCTGAACTAAAAATAAAACCAGAAAAATGTCATTTTGAAAAAACATTATTATCTTTTATTAATTATATTATTAGAAAGAATAGAATCAAATCTGATCCAGCCAAAATTGAGAAAGTTCAAAGCTTTTTAGTACTCACTAATTTAATCACATTCAGAGATTTTGTTGAACTTGCTTTATATTATCGTTGCTTCATAAAAGATTTTGCCAAAATAGTATTATCTCTTTATTAATTATTTCATAAAGATAAATCTTTTATTTGAACTAATAAATAACAAAAAGCCTTTGAAGAATTAAAACAATACTTAACAATTACACCAATATTGATATATCCAGATTTTGACAAACCCTTCATATTATTCACTGACACTTCTAAAATTGAACTTGGAGCTATTCTATCACAAAAAGATAAGAATAATTTGGAAAGAATAATTGTTTATGCAAGTAGAAGAGTCTCACAAGCTGAAAGCAAATATTCAATAATTGAATTAGAATATTTTGCTATCCATTGAACAATCAAACTTTTTTGTCCATATTTTTACTCTCATACACTATTTTAATTAATAACTGATTATACTGTTTTAACCTGGTTATTCAATAAATCTAATTCACCTAAAAGATTATTTCACTGAATAATGGAACTTAGAGAATATAACTTTTTAAAGTAATCCACAAAAAAGACAGAATTTATTTCAATGTAGATTCACTTTCAAAAATACCACACATATCAGACAACAATAATCATCCAAAATGAATTTGAATAAATATTTTATAATTATCTTGACTTACTCAAATTATCAGACAATCTCTCAATGGATCAAATCTGAAAATTTTTAGCCAAATTCAAACAATATTTCATCAACAAAAATTATCTATATAGAAGAAACAAACTTAATTCAAATCAACTACAACAAGTTATTAAAATTATTGAAGTTGAATTGTTCTATATAATGAATATTTTATTGGACATTTTGGTATTGAAAATACATACTATTGCATATATTAAAAGTATTATTGATCTCAAATATACAAAGATATTAATACTTATATCAAAGCATATAACATATACCAATGCAAAGACAAAATCAAAAAGAATAATAAATTGATATCAATATCAGTAACTCAACCATTTGAGAAATTGGTATAGATCTCATTGAACTGTTTTCATCAATATACAACAATAATCATTATATTATCATTACTATTAATTATTTTACAAAATGAACAAAAGCAAGAATTATATCTGATATTATTGCTATAACTATAGTTCTATTTTTATATGAAGATATTATATATAGACATGAATACCCAAAGGAAATTATTTCTAATAGAGACACAATATTTATTAATAATCTAATTGCAGAACTTCTAGAAAGATATCAAGTAAAATATTGATTCCTAGCACCTTATCATTTACAAACAGAAAAATATCAAGTAAAATATTGATTCCTAGCACCTTATCATTTACAAACAAATAGTTTAGTAGAATGTTTAAATAGAACAATTTGTATAGTACTCATAAAATATATATAACTATACAAACAAGACTGGGATCACTATCTTTCAAATATTTTATTTGCATATAGAACAACGAGACAAGTACTACTCAATTTGAATTATTTTATTTAACAAATAGTTGACAAGCGAATACACCACTTAATATTTAATTAGAATTACCAAATAATCAAAAAGCAACATTAGAAGAACAAATAGTTCAAAGAGCTTGTAAAATTATTGATTAACTAGAAGAAGACTATGAATTAGCTCTACAAAATATTCAAAAAGCGTAATTGAAACAAAATCACCCAAATATTTGAAATTGGAGATAAAGTTCTAATGAAGTGAATGGAAACTCAACATTGGTATCATGACAAATTTGGAGAAAAATAAAAAGAACTATTCTATATTCATGACAAATTTGATAAAGAAACTTACAAATTGCATGCACTTGATGAAAAAACTCACATAATGATGATTATTTGAAGCTCTATGTCGAATTAAACAAATTAGAGCTCATTATAATCATTTGAATTTTTTGCAGTAAAACTCTTAAGTAGAAAAGACTGTCACTATTTGATATTTTGAATCACATATAAAATATTATATGACATAATTATTTATATTTTCTTTTATATATTTTTCTATTTTTTTATTTTTAATTATTTAATTTATCTAATTTACACATAATTTATTAAAAATATCAATTAATTTTTTTTAATATCACATTATTTATTTTATTATAATATTATTAGATCTAAATTTATTCTATTTTAAATTAATATTAATTAATGTAGCACTAATGTTACTCTAATTTTAATTGTATTATTTAGATTAAATTAGTATTACACTTATCATTTCTTGGCATTACACTTCTTCCAAATTTATTTTATAACTGTTTTTAAGTAATATCACTCATTATATAGATCCATATTATATTTACATATATTTAAACAGATGTAATTTAATATAGAATAAGAAGAATCTCAGTAATAATAATAAAAGTATAGAAGTTAACTGATACTTCTAAATAATCTTTTACTTATTATTATTTTTGATTTATTATTTACTTAACTTTAATTTACCCAACTAGTAGAAGTTAACTTTTGTATTTTAATAAATCATCCACACTTTTGGATTATAAAATACTTATCCAACTAGTAAAAGTATTAGAATCTATTTCTTTTTAATACTCTCTCCCAACCATCTAGTATCCAACTCTCTCAAGTACACACAATCACTATTATTACTCTTATATAATTCTTAGTTAATTATTATAATTAGTTAATATTTTGTCTATCAATATAAGAATAATAACAACATGAGAATTAATTAAGATATTATTATGATTTGATTTTTAGAACTCTTTTTAATATTTATTATTAATTATAACTTGTTTTTAATTATAATTATTAATTATATTTTTTATAAAATTAATTTAGGATAAGTTATATAATCTCAAAATTTGTGCACAATAAATATGTTCTCTTCTATTATCAAAATGGATTATTATTACTAATCAATTTTTGTTATCTATTTAGTATGAGAACAGTTTTAAAATAATATAATATTATAATAGTAATATAAATATTGCAAATTTTAAAAATAATTGAAAAATATGAAAATTCTAAAAATATTCACATAATAATAAAATCTTTTAATATTATTTTAATTTTTTATTATTTTACTTTTATATATATTATTTTACTTTTTTATTATTTTACTTTTATATATATTATTTTATTTTTTTATTATTTTAATTTTATATATATTATTTTACTTTTTATTAGTTTACTTTTTCATTATTTTACTTTTTCATTATTTCACTTTTATATATATTATTTCACTTTTTTACTTTTTCATTTTTTTCCTTTTATATTATTTTACTTTTTTATTATTTTACTTATTTAAATTTTTTACTTCTCTATATATTATTTCACTTTATATAGTTAGTTATTTACTTTTATCTATTTAGTTTACTTTTTGTATTTTTAAAAAATATATAAATAAAAGTATTATTTGAATCTTAACTTAATATATTATAACTAAAAATAAAAATCTTTCTTAACTAAAATCTTTTTTTAAATATCTTTTACTTTTTATATTTTTTATATATTTTGTATATAACAAATTATTGATAGCTTTATATTATATTGCATCAAGCAAATTACTATTATTAATTTTGAACTTTAGATTATATTATATCTAATAAATCATTATTATTAAATTATTGAGCTTTATATTTATTATGTTAAACAAATTGCTATATTGAAATTATTAAAATTAAATTTTAAGTATTTGAATTTTTGTTATTTGAATTTTTGATTATTAATGAATATTCTTTATTTATAAAAAAACAAAGTGAAAGAGTCTTTGTTATTACTAATTATATTGTTTTAGCTCTAAAAAGCTTTATGCAAGCACAAAAAATTAGCTTTCAAATTTTTTTATTATTTTTATACACTTTTTTCTCTTTAATCTTTATTTTTTCATAATTCTTCCATATTATTATTCTTTTTAATAAATACAATTTCCATAAAAATTGGTATAAATCTTAGATATCTCTTTTTTTCTTTTAATATTTTTATTAGTTTATTACTTTCTTCCAATTCAGGTTCATGTAAGCTAATTTAATAAACTTGTTATATTGTTTTTGATTTATGATTTACATTTTTTTTTGAACTTATTCAAAATCTGGTTCAAACTTTAATTATTTACAAATTCTTCAAAAACTCAGATTAGCACTTTGAACTTTTTGAATTTACCAAAAAGTTCAGTTCATTCAATTTAAATATTGAATTTTGATTTTTGAATTAAACTTGAATTCCAATAAATATTTAATTTAATTCAATTTATAGAAACACTATATCAAAAATAATGCAATAGCTGTTAAAGTATTTTGAAACCAAAAAAGTCTTTTGGTGATTGTGCTATTTGAAAATAAAAGTTTTAAGAGTGAAATAAAAAGTTTCAAAAACAAAATAATATAAGAAAAAAAATTTAACCAAGAATTAAAACTTAGAGAAAAAATAATATAAAAAAATAATTAACAAATAATAGCTTTTTGATTAAGCTATAATTTGGTTAGATATAAATTTGTGCAATTACAATTCTGGCATTTACAAATATTATATAAAATAAAGAGTTCTGATTGGTCAGATTGATTATTATATACATGTTCAATTCAAAATTGGCAGTATTGGATATCTTATGCTGTCCCCACTATATCTTTTTCTCACCGATAGATTTGAAAAGGTTATAAATCTCCCTTGCCCTTTCTACTCTTTCTCAATTGCATTTGAGAGATCGTTGGGAAGCTGTTTTGCGACTTCTTTTTCTCTAAGCCCTATGATCTCTATAAGCTTTTTTATAGCTGTCAAACCTATCCTCAAGTTCTTTTCCAAATGCATAATAAGCATCTAATAACTTCTTGATTGGTGCTCTCAATTCGTTCTTCAGCCTTAATAATTGCATTGTATAAATCGGTAAAATTACCAGAGTTCGTGATAGTTTTGGTTTGTGAGGCGATCGTACTCGATGACGAACTTGGTGATTCTAACTCCTTGATAAGTTTTTTTTTTAACATGGATGAATGTTTGTCCTTCTTTTCACTAGCCTTAACTTTTCTATTAGATGATTTATCAACTCACTAGTGCATTTACTACGTGAGTGGTGTCTTTACTTTGTAAAGTCTGGACAAATTCAGTATTGGCGCCACTCTCTGCTTCAGCTCAAGAACTATATGTAAATTAGGTTTCATACCCATCTATAGACTTGCGAACAGCAAGTCGTTTTCTGGTTTCTGCATGAAATAATTTCATTTCAAGAGGTTCTCAATAAAGATATAACTTCTTGCCGATTCGTTAAAAAAAGATATCCTTTTATAGAATACTCTATAAATTAAAGGCTGAAAAGGCGTAGGTTGTTAAAAAGAGTCGTAAAAAGATAACGTCCAAAAATGTGTGAGAATGTGAATCGACCCATAAAATGAAAAAATGAACGAATAAGCTGTAGTATCTATAGAAACGATCACCAAGCAGTAGTTATCACGAGTCTGATTTCGTCATTTTCTTGGAAAGTTCCGGCTTTAGCGTTCCTCTTTATTAGGCAAATTCAATTACAGTACTCGAATATCACCATGAAGTCTAATGTACAAAATACTATACATACAAAAATTAAATAATGCTATTCTCAATTTACTAGAAGAACTGAAAGGGATATCAAAATAGTTCAATTATTATCAATACCAATCATTACGGAAAATTCGACACAAATTTAACATTGACCGATGCCCTTCCACACCACCAGAAGCAGCAATAGCTCGTCGATAAATCATAACAGCTTTATGTACATCTCTCGGAGCTTGTTGACCCCGTTCATAGGACATTCCTAGAAATTCCAAAGCAGAGGACCGAAGATAAAGCCCATCGCGATAATCTTGACACTGCTGTTTATCTTTTTGTCGTTGTTGTCCACTAGCACTGATAGCCTTTGAAATCCAATAAAATGCTTTTCGTAAATTTCGTACAGTGCCTCTTCCGTAGTAATAGTAGGTTCCCAAAAAGAAATGTGCATTTGGATTATTCCCCTGCGCAGCTCTCACCAACCACGAAAAACTCGTGCGATTATCACGTAAAATAATCCTATAGAATCGCGCGAGACCCAGTTGCCCATCACGATCGCCAGCCAATGCGGATTTCATAAACCAGTAATGCGAAAGCTTGAGTCTTTGTTTGGTGCCTAGGCCTTGCAGGTAAAAGAATCCAAGCCAATTTTGTGCCTCGCGTTTTCCACGTTTCGCAGCTTGTTCTAAAAAGGAAAACGCGTAACCATATGATTGGAATTCGTTCTGTGGATCGAAAAAACAGAACGCGAGAAGGTATTGCGCGTTAGGTAGACCAGCTTTCGCGGCTTTATGGAGCCATTGTATTGCCTGGTAAATGTTTTGTGGGGTTCCTTGTCCTAATTGGTAGCATTGGCCCACGAGGCTTTGACCGTAAATATCACCATTTTGGGCGGCGGTCAAGTAGATTTGGAATGCGTGCTCGGGGCTAAGAGGTGCCCCGATTCCTTTCTCATTGAGAAAACCAAGAAGAACTAGATTGTGATTATTGGTATTCGACGTTGATGAAGTTGATGAAGATGATGAAGTTGGCGCTTGTTTGCTAGCAGGGATATAGTTATCCGTCATCATATTTTTGAAGA
>CAJVPL010001874.1:0-11353 GCA_910591945.1 Ambispora gerdemannii
GAATTGTTTAATATTGATTTGTCCTCTTAAAATAAGAGCTAATGTGCTGTTACTGGAATTGTCTTTTTTAAATATAAAATTTAAATCTTCAAGTGCTGTTTCGAAATATTTAGATTGATAAAAAATTTCAGCACGAGAATATCTTGCTGATAAGTTTTCTGGCTCCAATTTGAGTGCACAATTTATATCTTTAAGTGCTTCATCATACTTGAATTGTTTAAGATTAATTTGTCCTTTTAGAATTAATGCTAATACTTTATCAAAATTGTATTTTTTAAGAACATAATCCAAATCTTTAAGTACTGCATCAAAATCTTCAAATTTATAAAAAACTACATCCTGAGAATATCTTGCTGATAAATTTTCTGGCTCAAATGTGAGTGCACAATTTATATCTATAAGTGCTTCATCATACTTGGATTGTTTAATATTAATTTGGCCTCTTAGAATAAAAGCTAGTACGTTAGAGTCATCTTTCTTAAGAAAATAATCCAAATCTTTAAGTGCTGCATCAAATTTTTCAAATTTATAAAAAATTTTAGCACGAGAATATCTTGCTGATAAATGTTCTGGCTCAAATCTGAGTGCACGATTTTCAAGAACATAACCCAAATCTTCAAGTGCTGCATCGAAATCTTTATATTTATAAAAAATCTTAGCTCTAAAATACCTTGCTGATAAGTTTTCTGGTTCAAGTGTAAGTGCATGCTTTATATCTATAAGCGCTTCGTTATGCTTGGATTGTTTGATATTAATTTGGCCTCTTAGAAGAAAAGCTAGTACGTTAGAGTCATCTTTTTTAAGAACATAATCTAAATCTTCAAGTGCTGCATCGAAATCTTTAAATTTATAGAAAATTTCAGCTCTAGAATTTCTTGCTAATAAGTTTTCTGGCTCAAATGTGAGTGCATGATTTATATCTATAAGTGCCTCATTATACTTGGATTTTTTAATATTAATTTGGCCTCTTAGAATAAAAGCTAGTACGTTAGAGTCATCTTTTTTAAGAACATAATCTAAATCTTCCAGAACTGAATCTATTTCGTTGAGGTGCATAAGAATATTAGCTCTAGAAGATCGAGCTGATATACTATCTGGATAAATTTCTAAGACACGTGATATCCAAAAAGCTGCATCATACCATTTCTCTTCCTTAATCATCTTATTTGCTTTGCGTTGAGTTGGATGTAGGATTCGAGGCATTTTTATTTTAAAATTATTTTCAAATGACTTTTCGAGAGCAGGTTTTTTGAATTGACGTTTTATCTTTTGAACAGAAAATATACTCGATGTTTCTGCCGTAGAAACTTGATCGAATTCTAACGCATTGTTGATAGATTCGTTAATATATCCGGCTGAGGCAAGTCTTAAATATAATCCTTTGAGCGTAGCTGATTTTTGCAAAGACTGTATGCTATCAGGATTGATAACATTACGGCATTGGGGGCAATAGATTGATAAATTCTTTAATATACGAATTCGTTTCCATTTTTTTAAAGCAAGGTTGCTGATGGTGTGACCACACTCCAATAAAAAGAAATCTCCAGTAATTTGATATGTTACATTACATGTTAAATCATGCGCAATAATATCAAGTATTAGTTGATCCTGATCCTGCATTGAAGATTCTTTTCCTTTGCCAGTATTTAGTGCGGTTTTATTTTCTAGATTGTGATTCGGTTGAAGACTTGATTCATCTATAATTTTGGCTTCGATATATTTTTTGAGTTCATTTAATTCCCGTTGCTCGGCTTCATTAAGATTCTTAGCAAAGTTATTTAAGTCATCGTCAATTATAGAAAACCATTCAGTTTTGAAAACACGTAAAGTTAATAATACTTCTAGTGCTTTATATCTTATAAAGTGTGTTTTAGCTTTTTCAAGATTTTCCAATGCTAAATAATAACATAATGCCAAAGTAGATGTATGTGTTGTCTGTTTTGATAATTGTTGAGCGATATCCAAAATTCCAAACAGCAAAGAAAAAGGAAATGCTAGTGGTTCGAAACCAGCTAGATCATTGATAAAACGAACAGTATTATTGAAATTTTGATACATGCCTAGTTGTGCGTTGTTTGATGCGTTCGTCCATTCATTGTCAGCTTGAAGCCAAATATACTCTATAATAGTAGATTCACCATATTTCTGCAATTTTGAATTATTTAATTCGAGGGACCAATCTTTTAAAGTGTGTACTAAAGTCAAGGCAACCCTCCATTCTCGGTACCAAGATGACACAGGATGCTTAAAAGAAAAAGCCTCTCGAATTCCATTAAAACAATTATCCCAGTTTAATTCTATTATACTTGGCGTTGTTAATTTGCCAAATGAAAAAAGTTGAGATAGTAAAGCTTTAGTACGACGCCAAATTTCAGAAGTCGTCGATTCATCATCATTCATTACATGCAAAGTGTCGCGAATGCATATAAGAAGAAAATCGATATTCATGTTGCGAAAGTGGGATAATCCTTCTTTCATCTCAGGATTAAATTCAGAAAACTTTGGCTTAAATATATTTCCAACACCATCTTTGAATATTTCTGCTGCCTTATTGTGGATTTTTGCAAATTCGGATAATTGAGAGTACACTCTTTCGCGAGTGTTTCTTGATAACCGAATTTCAGCGTGAATTACTGCTTCTAGAACTGCAATCCATGTTCGAAGATGCAGCTCTAGCATACATATCGTTTTCCTTTCATAATGACTAGTGAATGGTGTCGGATCGCTTAAAGCATCTAAAGCATCAATCAAAAGTCTAGATGGGAGTGTTGTTTTGGGGGCTTCAGCAATTTCTTTTAATTTTAAGAGATTTTTGGGTTCTGTCAAGTTTTCTAAAAGCTTTGAAAATTCCTCTGAAATTCCGTCAGTATCCGATGGATAATGCAATTTATTCGTTTTACTCGATGTTGCGTGGTTTTCCTAAGATAAAAAAAAAATTAGTTGTTTTTAGATAAAAATTGTTTAAAATAAACTTTACCGTTACCATATCAAAAATCTCGTCGTCATCAATGCTGATATTAATTTTATCGCTCGTTAAATTAAACTTTTTATTCATTTTTACTAACCCAAATTTGACTAGTCAATTTGTTCTCGAGTTAAATTGTACACTAATACCTTAACTGTTTCAGACATGTTATCGTTATGCATACATGTACATGTATTATGCATCACCGTTTTACATACCGATACTCATCATATACATAATAATAAATCTGACCAATCAGAACTCTTTATAATGCCAAAATGGTAATTACACAAATTTATATTTCAAGAAAAAAATTTAACCAAATTATTTTTTAGAACTATTCCTCATTATAAAGACATCTTGGATATTATTATAACTTTACTCACATAATATCTTTTCAAAAAAAAAGGAAATTAACACAGATTATCCTGAAAGCTACGAATAATTTTTTTATTATGAATACATTTTACTAAATGCTATAAATTACATGATTTTTATTTTTTACTCTTTTCTATGATCATATTATATGCTACTAAATTATTGATTAATAAAATATTAGACAACTTTTCCAGAAAGTCACTCTCATGTGTTTATAAACCAATGAGAACATGAAAATTTTCTTCTATAATTCACAAAGTTTTGATTAATTTAGCAAAACAAATCTGATACAAGAAAATAAAAAATATGAAAAACAATATTAAAAACTGAAAATATGAAAAACTATATCAAAAACTCGCTTAAAGTACTGATAAAAATGTTAGAAAGCAATTTTAGATAAAGCTCTGTTCAGGTCGAGTTTGAGGTCGACACAAATCGATAATTTCGGTTCGGGTAAATCGTAAAATAGATACACTTGTATTCTGTGTCTTAAGTAGAGTTGTTCGGAATGTAATTGTGTATATATTCACAAATTTGGATTAATATTGAACGATTTTTAGGCTGACCCGAAATATTTCGGGTCGGGTTTGATCCCGATCCGACCCGATTGGAGCACTAATTTTAGATATGTAATGTAGTTTCGCTTCCCAATCCCAAATTTCATTCTCCGGTCAGAGGGCAAAATTATAGGAAATTTTTCCTAGAAATAAATTGCATTTCATTTGAAACGCGTCAGAATTCTTAATTTAATAAAGCCATGCAACAATTTTTTGCCAAAGCTTTGGGATTTAGCCAGACGTTTGGGATTTTACACTTAGTTTGACAAGCAGTTTGGGATTCGTCGGCATATTGGGATTTTGCCAAAAATGTTAAACTGTATCCCAAACTGCCGTAAGTGTCAATTTGCCATGAGATTTGGGTCCCATCCCTAGTTACGAGTGTAACAATAGGTCAAAAACAGCAAATTACACAGGTTCGACAGTTAAAGGAATACGTAAATTGGTGCACTTGAGTTCTTTTTAAGCAATTATGTGGTCGATGCTAAGTTTTTGGAAACATGTAATAGAAATCAACCAAATCCAACAAACGGCATCGCAATCACCGCAACAACACGTACAATATCGATATTTCATACGTATATAAAATCCACAACCACCAACAATCACTATCGCTATTCATATTTATTGTCTAATATATAATATCATAAAATATATATAATATCATAATATCATAATATCATAAAATTTTGTTTACTCTTCCTTTGGTGTTAATTTAACCCTAGCTCCAAGGCAATCATTACTGAAAATATTTTGATATTTTATGGGCAAGTCAATATCAAGTAGCTGCACATTATACTTGCGATATAACAAAACCGTCATCGTTTTCAAGATAATTATTGCTATGGATCGTCCAGGGCATGCTCGCAATCCCATACCAAAAGGGAGATAAGTAGTTGTATCTTTAGTTTCCTTGTTCAGGAATCTTTCTGGTCTAAATTCGTTGGGATCTTGCCAGATATTCGGATTGAAATGGATTGGTTGAATATTGATACCAAATCTGGTGCCTGTTTTCCATTTGTATCCGGCGATTGTTTCTTCTTGGGTATTTGTTCTTTCGAGCATAAATACGGATCTTACGCGAAGAACTATTTGGATTGACAAAAAATTTGTGAAACTTCCTTCAAGTTTATGAATAAAACAATGTAAAATTCTTACCTTCCCAGATTACCGCTTCGATATATTTAAATTGTGCAAGTTCTTCAATATTTATTGTATTGGTTTTTGAAACTGCAAAATCTCGAAATTCTTTTTCGACTTGTTCTTTAACTCGGGGATTTCGTTCAATATATTCTATAATATATCCGAAAACACCAGATGTCTGTAATTTCAATTACAATAATATATCAATTAAAAGAATTATTAATAAAATCCAATGTTAAAACCTTACCGTAGCGGAGCCATTCATAACCTCTTCTAAGGAGTCCCGAACATCATCATCATCCATGCGATAATCATCCTCGCCATTTTTATTCAATACAGGCTCTTCTTTCGAATCAAGTAGAAGATTCAACATATCTGGCTTTAATTTAGAGTCATAACCACTTTGTGCTCGTTGATCAAGACGTTGACGAATAAGTTTCTCGTAGCATCTATGCCAAGTCTCACGAGATTGAATATATCGTTTTGTTCTGTGAGCGAAAATATACCGCCATACCAATTCGGGTGAAAAAAAAAAGAATGTGAGCGCCTCTCCTATAATTGAGATTCCTTTTGTGTGATCATCACAAAACTTCAATTCTTCTGCCGATACTTCCTTCTTTCCCGAATTTATAAGGGAATTGAAATACTGCACCATAAAATAGCAGCGTCTTCCAATATTCAAGTCGTACATTAAATCCGTTAAAAACTTATTTGCCCATTTGGATAAAAGTAATGCGTTATCATATCCAAGTAGTTTCCAATATTCTTCCATCTCCGCGAAATAAATTTGAGATGTTTTTAAAGCCTCGCGCTGAAAACTTGGTGACAATAATAGATTATCAATCACTTTACGAGTTGATCTCCAATGTGGAATATTTCCATTAAAAAACATTCCCCTCCGTGGATTAGCGTAGTAGTCTAATCCTTTATTCGAGCCAATGATAAATCGTACAAGAAAATTGCTCTGTGTTGATTTCATTGCAAATTTTTCAATTAGTTCCGATTTGCTTAGAAATATTTTACGTGTTGGACCGAACCAAATTTCAAATATGTCTCCGTATTTCTTATGAAGCTGTAATAACCAATGCTCCATTCCATCTTGTAATGCTAATTGGTATAAACTCCCGATGATGGGTAAAGGAAATGGTCCTGGAAGAGGATTTTCACGTGTAAAGTAAACAATGTAGAATCGAACAACATAGAAAATCAACAGAATAAAAAGAATATTGAAGAAATCTATCAAGTTCAATGAAGCTAACACTGATACAAGGTTTGACATTTTGATAATTGCTAACGCTAAAGTTTAAAATCTCGTAACGGTAATATTTAACGTTAACGTTAATAAAAAGATCGTTAATATTAACGTTAACAACTCATCTATCGCTATTGAGGCACGTATTAAGGTTAGTTTGGATCGGAAACTTGCATATAACCCAATCCTATTGGTTAAAAAAATTTCAACAAATAAATAAACAAGCTAATTTATCCTAGGCTTCAAATAAACCCTCGTGTCAGCACATTGAATAATAAAATCATGGCAAGTTCGGCTTATCCGCATTAACCAACTTAACCTCATAATTACGATACAACTAAACCATCTTCACATAAGCAAGACGATATTTCTCACGGGACAAATGTGTAGTCCACCCCCCATAAAACACTTTTTTTGAAAGTACCCTCTTCGTCATTGCCGTAATTGATAAATCTTTCTGGTAAAGTTTTTCGGGATCGGTAGTGTTTTTTTCGTTGCGATAAGGTGCTTGGTAATTCGCCACGAATCGTATATCGATAACCGGCTATTACCGTTACATTTTCACGTTGATTTGCGCAGAACATAAATGCACTGTTGTGTTTATACGAGTTGCTGAAAATTTTTGTTACTATAATATTGCTATATAAAATAGTAAAAACAATATTGAAATGACTTACTTTTCAAATTACCGTAGGTGATAACGCGATTCGGATTATCCAAAAAAATCTGCTCTAAATTTTCCTTCTACTTCCGGATATTTACCGACATATTCAACAACAACAAATACGAAGGCAGCGATACTGTTTTTTTTAACAAAGAATAATAATAAGTTAACGTTAAGAAATTTCGCAAAAAATTTAACTATAAAGAATTCGAATAAACTCATCAGTCAAGGTTTATACAAATAATTCGTATCGGTATTATGTGTAATGTCGCGCATTGTATATACACGTACATGGTTCAATGGTTCGTTCAATTTGCGTATTTTCTATTTCTTTTCTTCGTTATCACACAATAACTTTCTTAATTGATCCTGTGTTTTAAGATGCGCCTTATTTTGCTTCCTATAAATTGAACGTCGTGTGTCGTAATTAAGAAAAATATCGCTTTAAATGCATTCTCAAATCCTTTGAATATTTTCTCAGTAATATGCGAATCTTCAATATTGATTTTCTTTCCGGTAGAAAGAGCATTGAAATATTTATCCATGAATGAAAAAATAACATTCGATGCAATGTGATAAATCCAAGCGTTCAAATCCAAAACAAAATCTGAACTTAATTCTTCCAAATACTCTTGCATTTTCTTGAAATATCCCTCCATTCTTTTAATATTTCCATAAAGATATGCTGGATTCGTCACCGCATAATCAAAAGACTTTCGATTAAATCGCCAACTTTAAATATTAATCCCGGTATCAGTTCCCCATGCTTCCAAACCTTCGTGAAATGCATAACAAATAATGAAATTGCTTTTTATGGATAGCACACATTAAATTGTTCAATTAATTACACTGCTTAGTTCTGTGGACCGACCCAGATTTCGAAAATTACAGGACCCAAGTGATATATGTAGAGTAGAAAGTTCAATTGATCATCCAAATGCAACGTAACGGTAAGTTTTTTTTTGTCAACAATTATGGAGGTTCATCGTATATACATGTATTTTGATTTTTCAAAACTAGATTTTTTAAATGTCTTATTAAAAACATGTCGGAAGAATCAAATAAAAGGGGAGAGATTTCGTTATTGAATCAAGACAATAGTGATAGTATTTTACCTAGTATAATCAATTACAGTATACCGATATAGCTTCGGGCAAAATGTTAAGTTAAAACAGATAGTATTTCTTACAAATATCTTTAATTTGGGATCAAAATTCATGTTATTCGAACTAACTTATGTAAATAGAACCGTATTTGACTTTCTACCCTCTAGATGTACGCACTATACAGTGGTGTGCAAAAAAAAATGACAATTTTTTTAAAAAATGATTTACAAATGTAACTAACCCGATTTTGGCAGAAATTATACAAACTAATACACAAATAAAAACCATATCGTTATCTGTCGATATCGCCTTGATAAATATTCGTTCGGTTCCATTAAACGCATACACACAGAAATGCTCTCAACGGACAACAACACAATCATACTCTATACTGTCTCGTGAGCGTCGTCTTGCGGCTACCTGCGAACTCATCCGACGATATAAAAGCACCAAAAAACGAAAAGGCCAAAGTGAAATCACATCCTAGAACGCGACTACAAAAAGTCTATGTATCGAAAATTGAATCTTCCATGGCGTCTCCTACAGCTTCGTCATTTTCCAAACTTTTGTTTAATAATAAAAAAAGACATGATAAACTTAAAAATTTCTCAGGGACTCGTTAAGGGATTCCGGAAACCAGTTAAGGAAGTGAAGATAAAAATGCTTCATCTTTTGAAGTAAAACAGGCTGATAACTAACTTTGATCAATTATTATAACTCATAGGATTTATTATTTCTTAAAAGGAATTGAAAAACGATTGACAACAAAAACCAAGCAATGATACATCCAGTGAATCCGGAACGGGTTAATTTGCGAAACTGTAATTATTTTGTTTAGTCTATTTTTAATATTTTAATTTGTTGTGAATTCAGGTTTTCTGTTGTGTCAGATAAAACAGAGCAAGGATTTTGTTTTCTTAGTTAATCAATAATTATATTAGATATTTTAGATGTACTTGGTATAGAAGAATTTCATATACTAGCTGCAATTTTATCTGCACAATAATACATCTACTTGTCTGCTCAGTACCAAATCCTTTAGAAGTGGGATCGGAAAGAATGATAGCAAAGTTTCTTTTACACTGTTTCCTTTCACATGTTTACTTTGACCTTGCAAAGTATCTTTGGTAATACTCCAGTGTCATAAATTTAGACATGTGATTTTGAGCACGTAGTTAAATACCCAGACTAATTCGGCATGTAAAAGTTGATACAAAAATTGACTTATGAATAGAAGATTTAGATATTGAAATGTAAATTTAATTATTTTATGTTGTTTAATACTAATTACAATAAGTACATATTCGTAGGGCCACAAGACCCAAATATTGTGAAATTCGGCCTGGCTAAATATTAATATTACGACAAAGTTTACTTCGACAGATGAAGAAATTTATTTTTAGCTAAGGGAGAATTCTCGGACAATCCTTTTTCATATCAAAAAGATAAAAAAATCAGGTTATAAAAAACTCGTATGCTCTCTGAAGGTTTCCCGAGATTACTTTAGATGAAACCTTTAGAAAACTCGTGTAAATTATATTGATTAAACAGTTGCTGAATTAACGAAACTCTCGGGATTCAAACTTACGATAGGGCAAATTTCTATGCTTAAAATTTCAATATGTAATTTAATTTTTATTTGTCTTATTCAGTGCATATTTTAAAGCTATTATATACGATGAAGCCTATTTTCCTTTTGATTGATTACCCTTTACCTCTGAAAGCTGTATCAGTAACCGAATTCATCGAATACTTCTAGCAATGATACCATTTACGATTAGAATCAACACGAATACCAGATCAATTCTCAAAAATTATTTTAGATAATCGAACAAAACAATTTGGAATTGACCAAAGGGTTGATCTAACACAAAATATTTTATTGATTCAGTAAAATTGTGTTTGCAATAGTGTCATTATACACAGCGATAAGTATAAATAATAAATAGCATACACACAAATTATGGCGGACTACTTGTGATTTTGTTTAGATTAATATTGACGGAGAAAATTTTGATCGCGTGTTCCATTTCTTGTGAGACTAGCTCTAGCATTTTTATCCTTGTACAGTCATACCTCTACACAAACTCTAAACTCATGCCTCTTTGAAATTTGACCTCTTATATACCTTCTTCATCTATCCTATTTACAAATGATAACAATACTAATTTCTCTGTTAGGATTATTCCTGTAGATAAAAATTTGCACATTCTTATTGGTTTGTACTTGTTCGCATAAACAAATCTGATTGGCTGGTGATCTAAATTTAATTGACCAATGAATGAAATTTTGACAGCGATAATACAGTACATCTTGTTTACTTTTACCGCTGGTCGTTTACGTTTATCATAACGCGCCTCTTATAGCTTTTGTGAAGAGGCTTTCTATGTGAATTTTGGCATGTTATTTTTACAACTGCTCGCTGTTCGTGTTTAGGATAATATATTCGCTTTTAACTTCAATCACGAAATATATTATCCGCGAGTGTGTTGTAGTTTCGTGTCAGAGTTTGCTAGTTTTCCTATTCTATTGCTTGTTTGGGTCTGACTTTGGCGGTTTCTGTCTCAATGTAAATAGCAAACGCCAGGTAGTCTGATATGTACTGTTCGTTAATGAGTCGCCATGTGTATAGGTCATTTTGCCAGTTTATCATGTGACGTATATTTTGATAGTTTTCTCGGGGGTCCTCCATCAGATGTCTAGTGGTTTAGGCTTCACTGGTCTGGTGATCCATCAGATGTCTAGTGGTTTAGGCTTCACTGGTCTGGTGATGACTTTTGGCTGGATGGTCATTTGCTGACGAAACTAGCTTGATTTACAATTGGTATTCTGGTTGTAATATTCTTTGGCGATTCGTAGTGGTCGCTAGATGAGATTTTCCGTGAACAAGTCTTATTCTGTACGATGTCAGTACGACATTTAATCGTCCAAGGAGATGGTCTCTCAGTCGAGTTTTCCTTGTTTAAGATGTTCATCAAGGTGGTCCATCTAGTATTTTCAAGTAGACCTTTTGTTGGATAATTCTTTGTGTTGTCAAACGAATTATCATCTTTAAGACACACGTAATTCCTGGCGTCACATATGAGTGTTGGAAGTGCTTATTACTTTGTCTGTTTATTTTATGATCATTTTGGAGGTCGTAGCCCGCAGTCCCAATTCATGATTATTTACTTTAAACGGAATAGTCCCCGCCACTTGGGATGATACGAAAATGATGTGGCAGCTCGTGGGGCAGGTCCGAGTGTAAATGATCTGTTCTCAATGATTCGTTTCTGACCAATCGTTTCA
>CAJVPL010001875.1:0-11352 GCA_910591945.1 Ambispora gerdemannii
TATAATTAAATAAAATTCCTTTATGCTTTAAAGTTATTAAAAATTATTGGATGCGACTAAGCTGTTTGCACCATAGAATAGATTAATTCCAGATTAAGAAGATTGAGTATTATAAAAATAGCATATATCTTAGCTAGAAAAGATGACAAGATAGAAAAGTAATAAAGTTTCTTTGCTTTTATCCTTTAAAAATCTAATAACTGACTTACTGTGTGTTTGTCAGAAGAATTGATTACTTTGTGTTTTCTTTTCTTGATTAATAATAAAAATTCTTAATAAATCTAAATTATTTCTTGGTGAAGTATTCGTTAAAATATTAAAGAACTTTGTGTTCTATCTTTTTTAAAAATCCTTTTATAAATACTTCAAATTCTTGGTGAATTCATTTAGTTCTTGGTGAACTTATTTTATCTTTCAAAATATATTTTATTCTTAAAAATTCTTTGTGAATCTCTTAGCGCTTTAGCTAACAAATAATAGTATTAGAAGATTATTTTATACTTTGCTTATTTCTCCATGCTTTTTCACACAATGCAGTCACTGTCTACTGTTCTAGTAAAGATCTTTATCCGTAAAGACTACTAACAGTAACAATATATTGTTATAATATGAATATTTAGTTATATTTTATTAATAGATTCATATTATAAGTTAATTAAATAATAATTTAGTTAAGATTATTGAACAATAACTAGAATAATATCATTAAACAAATGAGCTATTAATAATTAGTTCACTAAACTATATAAGTGATCCAAGTAATGATAGTAATCCAAATAATCTAAGCAATGATAACACTAAAAATTAACTATTTAATAGCTAAATTAAATTCAATAATTTGTTATAACTCTGTAAAAAAAAATAAAAGAAAATAATTAGGAAAAGATTTGGTTTTTAATAACAAATTTCTGAATTAAAATCTGATTAAAAATAAAAAAATGGGAAAAATCAAAAAATATATCTGATAATTTTGGGATATAATATCTCACAATTTACTAATTCAAACTAGACAAAAATATTATTATATAATCTATCTAGTCTTGGCAAATTGAATGCTAATATTTTTGTCTGGTTTAAATTAGTAAATCATGAGATAACACATTCCAAAATTACTGAACATAATTTTTTATTTTTTTATTTTTTTAAAAATGAATTAATATCTTATCACTTACTTAATCAAATTGGATAAAAATAAAACCACATATTTACTGAGATTTAGTGAAATAGTGATTGAATTTTGATGAAATTTGATCTGGTGAATCATAATTTATCATGTTTTAAATTAAGTGTTCCAAATTAAAATAATTTTTTTTCAAAAAATCAAAATTAATTCAATAACTTTGAAACATGATATCTTATAAATTACCAAATCATTTTTATAAAAATTATTATTATTGAATTCATCAAAACTAGATGAATTTAATGATAGTGTGTTTGGAAATAATTAATTTTGAACAAAAAAATTAAAAAAATTGATCCAGTAACTTTTTTTTTGAAATATAATATCTCGTAATTCACTGATCAAACAAAAATATTACCATTCGATTTGTTAAGACTAGATAAATAAAATAATAATATTTTTGTCTGGATTAAATCAATGAATTGCTAGATAATATATTTCAAAGTTGATGAATTTTTAATCAGATTTTTATCAGATTTTAATTGGAAATTTATTAACAAAACTAGTAATTTTCCAAAACTAAATAACCAGATCTTTTTTTGCTTATTTTCTTTTATTTTTTTATAGGATAAATATAACTTGTATCTTAACTTTAGAAAGATAAATCTTATTACTTTAATTATTCTTTTGTTAAATAACTTAATAAAATTATATTAATTTTGATCTTGAAAAATAGATTATTAGTAAATAATTAATTATTATATTTGACTTGAAAGATAATTACTTGAAAGACTTATTATTTTGAATTATAATTTTAAAAAGCTATAAAAAAATTTAGTAAAGTTTAATAAAGTTATTAAATATTATTTTAATTTATTATAATACAAATATATATTACTAATTTTTAGTTATAGTTTTTAGTTTTTTTTTATAAAAACTTAGTTTCATCCACTTTTTAGTTAGTAAAAACATATAAAACTTAAAATATATAAAAATAATAACAATATTCAAAGATTTATTTAGTAAATCAAAAATTTTTGATAAATTAACAAGATGAATTATGATTTTGAATAAATATAATTTCAAGATAGAACACTGAAAAGAAAGAATAATTAGACCAATACTTATAAAATTGATATAATAAATTTAATTGAATATTCTCAACTTGTTAATTATTTGAATATCTTAAATATACTAGAAGAAATATTAGTAAAAGATTAATAAAAATTCAAAAACAAAACAAAGTATTATTTAATTAAAAATAAAATACTGTATTGACATAATAAAAAAATTTAGACTAATCTCTTAAAGTAATTAAAGCAACTAAAATAGAAGAAGTTTTTTTTAACAATTATGTTACAACATATACTGGATATTTTAACATTGAAACTATTTACTTTAAAGTAGTACAAAATTATTATTAATCTGAAATAAATTTGAACATAAAAAATATATTAAAACATATAATATATATTAGTACAAAAAAAGAATTAGAAAAAATAATTCATTATATTCAATAAAAAGCAAAAAATCTTTTGAGAAACTTAATATAGACTTAATTAGATCATCTATATCAACAAAATATAAATATAAATTTATAGTAATTATTATAGATTATCATATCAAATGATCAAAAGCAAGAATAATATCCAATTGTATAGTTGAATTAATAATTCTATTTCTATATAAAGATATATTCTGTTAACATGAATTTTTAAAAGAAATAATATCAGATAGAGAAATAATATTTATTAATGAATTAATTAAAAAATTACCATAATTCATATTAGATATATTATATTCTAGATCTATAAAACTTGATTTATACCTGAAGGGATATATTATTTGGTGATAAATATATCATGAATTTGAAATACTAGCAGAATTATAATAAACTTCAAACCTGGTGATGAAAGGTAAAGAAAAAAATTCAGTTTAAAGAAATACAAATATCTCTGCATGTAGTAAATCAAATTAAATAAATTTGGTACCATTAAAAAAATCTAGCCAAAATGCATTTAATAATATCAAAATTATTGTACAAAATTTTTTTACAATTTTGTACATTGTTTTTAAGATGTGATATCTTCACATCTAGTCAGCCAAATTCAATGATTTTGATATCATTAGATGCATATTGACTAGATTTCTAATGATATCAAATTCATTTAATTTGATCTATTAAACATAATGATAAAGAAATTTTATACAATTTTAAACAATTTTGTATGATGTTTTTAAAACATAATATCTTTATATCTAGTAAATCAAATTCAATGATTTTGATACCATTAAATGTGTCTTGACTAGACCTTACTAATGGTATCAAATTCATTTAATTTGCTTTAATGCATACGGAGATATTTGCATTTCTTTAAACTGAATTTTTTTCTTCACCTTTTGTTGTCAGGTTTGAAGTTTACCACAATTTTGTTAGTATTTCAAATTTTTGATATTTACAATTAAGAGAATATTGTATAATGAAAATATTGATCACAGATAATATTCTATATAGTGTTAATAATTAAATTTGATAATGAGACATCTATATATTACAAAATTTAAATTAAAAAAATTAGTTTTTGGTAATGATTAATATCTCTCATTCTTTATTTTTTTGCATCTTTTTGTATTTACTTGATAAAAAAAATTTGAAAAATTTATATATATTTAACAAAATTAATAATCTGAATAAATTTTAGTAATAAAATATATAAATAAAGAATTCTATTCTTAAAATCAAAAAAAAATCATGAATGATACATGAAAAACTCTCAATTTGAAAAAGTATCCAATAGGAAGTGTATATGTATAATTGCTAATAAATTTAATATTGAGCCAGTACAAATCAGAAAATGGAAAAAAACAAGATTTTGCTTATAAATACCTGATTTCAAGTTAGATGACTTGATATAGGAGCAAGATCCAAGTATTCTGAGCTCAAAAATGATCTTGAAGAATGAATTAGAGATCTTTAATTATAACTTAAAGAAGTATCACAAAATATAATTCAAATTAAAGCAAAAGCATTCACCAGATCTTTCTCTTTTAAGAATATATATTCTAATATTGATCAGTTTAGTTTCAGTAATAAATGATTAGATGAATTTTTGCATCACTATTAATTAAATAATTATAGTACAATATTTGCTTGAAGATCTTGAAAAAAATAACATGAATTCTTGATATTTGTATTATATTAATAAATACAATTTGATTATTCAACTTCTTTAATCAATAATATAGATGAAACTCTTGTATCTTTTAATCTTCTAAGTCAAACAACAATTGATGAAATTTGTGCTCACACAATTGAAATTCATATCTGTGAACATGAAAAATTTAATTTTATAGTTATTTTAGCATGCATGATTGATAGTAAAAAATTACCACCTATAATTATATTCAAGCTGGTTAAGTTTTATGAAATCAAAAATTTCTATTAGATATAATAATTAGAACCAACAAAAAAGAGTGAATAAATAAAGAAGAAATACTATTTTAAATTGAGAGTGTGTGAAATATTCAGATATTATTATTTATTAATTTCTAATTTCTTTTAGTATTGGATTCTTTTACTGAACTTCTAATTAATTTTGTTAAATAATATTTTGATGAAAAAGTAACTAATATTGCAATTATTCCTAATAAATTAATCTCAAAACTTTAATTATTAAACATTGAATTAAATAAATCATTCAAGACAAAGGTAATTTATTATAAAAATGTAATACATCAAACTATTTTTATCTCATTTTATTTTTTGTTAATATAAATATATCAATAATATAATATTTGGATAATTGAAGAAGTTCATTAACTTACTCTTGCTGATTATATTTAATGTTCTGCATATTTTGTCATTGTACAATGAGTTAAAATTGCTTGAAAAAGTATAGATCTAAAGATAGTTTCTTAATTATTTAAATGCTATAATATATTTAATGCTTGAAATAAATATTTAATTTTGATTATAATCAAGTAACTATAACTAATTAAAAAAATATTTTTTACAAATTTGAAGAAGATAATATTAGCAAAAATAAACTTGAAATTAGAACAAGTTCAAATATTACTTCTAATATTACAAATAATAGTAATATAAATAATTATATTGATTTTGGAGATTTAGAAAAAAGTAATAAAGATATATTTAATAGTTATTATGAAAATAAAACTAATTATATAAATTCATGATATAAATAAAAAAACTAAATATTGAATAATATATTTAAAAATCAATTATAAAAGATATTATATAATATTCTGGATACAATATATTTTATTAACCTGAATATTGAGTAATATATCCAGAGACAAATCATAAAGAATATATTATAATAGAGATATTCAAGAATGTGAATTATGATATATAATAAATACCAAATCAAATACTATCTCTTAACTCTATATTATTCACAAATCAATAAACTAATAGAAAGATTAAATAGAATATTATATAATTCAATTAAAAAGTTAGTTTAATTACATGAAAAGAAATAGAAAAAATATTTTTTATTAGTACTTTTTGCTTATAAAATAATGCAACAAAATTTAATAAAGTTTATATTATTTTATCTTATTTATAAAAAACAAGTAATCATGCTACTGAATCTAGAGTTCTGAAAAAATTCTGGTTTAGTTTGAGTCTGGTTTGGTTTGAGCTTGAATCAGATTCAAATCTGAACAAAAGTCTAGTTCAAAAATTTGAATCTAATTAAAAATCTGGTTTGAGTTCAGTTTGAATTTTAAATCAAACTTGAATCTGATCAAAAGTTCAGTTTGAGTTCAAGTAAATATTTGTTAATATTCTAAATAAAGTTATAGATCATAACATGAGTTATAAATTGATATAAGATAGTTAATATTTAAGATAAATATTTAAGAAATTATATAAATTTAAAAAATAATTCTAATTATTATAATTTTAATTTGCTTTAGTTTTAGTATAATAAACTTTTATTTTGCCATAATAATTATAAATTATAATTATAAGTAAAGTTATAGCCAAAAATAAGAGTTACAAATTGATATAAGATATTTATCATTAATAATAATTATTCAGAAAATTATATAGTATTTACAATCAAATTTAATAAATGTAAAAATAAAAATACTTTAGTTATCACTATGTAAACTTTTAATTCTTATTAAATACTATAAATTATGCTTATAAATAAAATTATAGCTTATATTTAGAACAATCAGTATATGATACTATATACTGATCTTTAATCAAACTCGAATCAAACTTGAACTCATATAACAATTCAATTTGAGTTCAGTTTGAATTTTGAATCTTTCTTGAACTCAAGTCAAAGTCTGGTTTGAGTTTGATTTGAACTTCAAATCAAACTCAAATTCAGGCAAAAGTTTGATTCAGTTCAGTTTAGTTCATAGAAATACTAACTGAACCTCAAATTATTATCAAATAAAGATCAAATAATTTTAAATAAAATAATTAAATAAGCTTGTACTATAATAAATAAATTGGAATTAAATATAATAACTCAACAAAATTACAACAAAAGCAAAAAGAAACTTATCAACAAAATAATTAATTACAATATTTCACAATTAAAGATAAAGTCTTAATGAAGAAAATGAAAATATAATATTAGTATCATAAAAAATTCACTCAAAAATGAAAAGAATCATTTTATATTTATTAAGCTCTTGACAAAAATGCATATTGACTTAGAATAATGAATAAAAAAGTTCTTAAAAATTCATATAATAAAAATTATTTAAAATATTATATTGAGAATAATAGTTTGAAACTCATAATTTTGATTTAAGATTATTAATAATTATCTAAGAAGTTAATAAACTAAGCTAATAGAATTAATTAAATCTTATATTAGCTTAACTGGAACAAGAATCACAATTAATACAAAATGATAACTCAAAAAAGTATATTACATTGAAAAATTATCATCAATTAAAAGTTACTATTTATAATTAATAGTTTATAATAAATTCTACAATTTATTATATATTTGCAAATTAAAATATTAAGATAATTCAATATATAAAAAATACAAATACAATGATTATAATAAAATGAAAATAGTTATTAAAATAGAAGATTATTTGAAAAAGAAGCACAACTATAAATAATATATACTAATTAATTATACTTGTTATTAGTATAGAAATTACTGATAACTATTACATAATAAATATAAAATATGTAATGAAAATGCTATAAAAATATTATTATATTCTTATTAAATGAAGATGAAGATGAAATTAAAATTTATATCAACTTAATAAAAAGAAAATTAATCTTGAATATTATTATTATAATAAAAATATAGATTCTTATCTATTATATAGTAATTAAAAAATATTTTTCTTCAAGATAATAAAGTATTTTTTCATCATCATTATTATTTTCTTTATCTTTATTATTATTTACAAGAAAATATAAAATTTCCAGCATTGCAATTTGAAATTGGTAACTTTAACTTAAAAAATAATAACTAAATCAAAAATTAAATCAGAAATCAGTCTGAAATTATAGGTGTAAGATTATCTAAACTATTATATATCAGTTGGATAACTAAGAATAATATAAAAGAGTAAAAAAAGTAAATATTCATTTTTTACTATCTGAAAATGATAACTAATACATTAGCAATATTATTAATAACAATTAAAATATAATCAATATCTTATGAATAGTAAAAACAATAAAAATAGTGATTAAAACAATACTAATAGCAAAATAGATAGATATAACAATTCAGAAAATAAAAAAAAGGTAAAAGCAGAAAAAAATCATACTAATCAACTTATATAACAATAAGCATTATAAATAATAATACTATTATTAGAATAATAAAAATTATCATATAAAGAAGAAAAATATAGAAATACCTATTTTACAAATTGTATATTAAATAATATCATCAAGTCAGTTTTATATATAATTTGATCAGTCTCTTTTTTATAAAAATTTTCATATAATAATTTTATTTCATATAATATTTTAATAAATATTATAATTATTTATTTTTCAAACAATTGTAATTCAATAGTTTTATTTATTTGTTTTGTATAATTATTTATTGTTATTGAATTTAATTCATAAAAATTTCTAAAAAGTTAATCAATATTAATAAATTGCAATCTTTATTCATTATATATTCAATTATTATTAAAATTATGAATTAGTTATATTTTTTGTTCTTGAGTTAAGATAAGTAAATTAATAAGATTTTTATAATATAAGAATATTTTAAAAACTTCTTTTTCAATATAATATCTACTAATAAGTATAATTATTTATTTAAATATTTTATTGAAAAATAATTATTATAAAATTCAATAGAAAAATATTGATATACAAAAAATAAAAATTAATAATTCTAATAAAAGTTATATAAAATATAATTATATTTATATTAAGTAAAATATATCTTAATATAACTTTTTATATTATTTTTAGTATTTTTTATACTTTTATTTAAGAATAAATAAAGAAAACTTTTCACTTTTAAATAATAAAATTGTAATTTTTAAAAATTAAAAATAATTTTTAGATATTATTATTATAAATTTTTATTTTTAGAAATTTATACTCAGTAAATATATTAATATATATAATAAATATATATTTCAAAGTTTAGCAAAATTATATTACTAATTATAGAAAAATTAAGCTTTAAAATTTAAAAATTTAATTTTTTTATAATATAAATTTATTATAAATTATTATATAAAAAATTAAAATAATCAAATTGAAAAAGTTAATTAATAAAATTTTTATTTTTATTTATATATAATAAAAAAATTATATAAATATTATATTTAATAAAAAAAATTAAAATTTTAAAAATAAAAAAATTTTTTTTATTAATAACAAAGTGATATATTTATATTTTTGTATTAGATTATATTAAATTATTTTACAATTAATAATTTAATTTTGTTAAAGTTTGAAATATATATTTATTTTATATATTAATACACTTACTAAATATAAATTTTTAAAAATAAAAATTTATAATAATAATATCTAAAAATTATTTTTAATTCTTAAAAATTGCAAATTTATTGTTTAAGTGAAAAGTTTATTCTTAAATAAAAGTATAAAAAAATACTAAAAATAATATAAAAAGTTATACTTTACTTAATATAAAAAATTATAAATATTAATTATATTTTGTATAACTTTTATTAGAAGTAATTATTAACTTTCATTTTTTGTGTATCAACATTTTTGCACTGGATCATATTAATTATACTAGATAAGTATTTGATCTAAAAAAAATACCAATCTTAATGAATATGAAATATTCCATTCTTTAAAATAATTATTTGTGTTTTGCATTATATAAAACCAACAAATAATTCCACGAACAACCTCTTGCACTCCAATTTTTGTTGGTCAATATTTGTCAATTATGGCTATTGGATACCATTGTCGAGTTAATTGACAATCTCTAATTCTCTTAAAATCTTTTTCATTTGGTAAATTTTCATAATAACATGAATGATTATATTGAAGATTTGAGCAAGATATATTTTCTTTTATTGCGATGATTGCCAATTTAACTGTCCAATTATTTTTTTTACTACTTAATTCTATTAAAATTAATATTAGTTAAAGAATTAATATGATTTGAATTTTTTATTTTTCTTACCAAATGCTAAAGGTGTTTCATGATTTGCTTTATTTTCAACAATTATAGATAACACTGGTGCCCGATCAATATTTAAATCATGTTTTCCATCAATTCTGAAATAAATCTCGACCATTTTTTAGCCAAAATTCATCAGAAACTGTTGATTGGTAATAATATTCAGCTGTTTTCTCAGGTTTGGAGAGATCTGGTTGTTGATAATATAATACATATCTCTTGGTTTTAAAACCTCTATTATCAAATAGTGCAGAATTGTCCAAGGACCAGTATTATCATTAAGTCTCCTATTTTCACGAGTGATAAAACGTTTGAGAGTTTTATTATCACAAATTTCACGACTATTTGAGAGAGCTTCTCTTAATTTATTTTCATCAGCATTATTAAGAGAGGTCAGCAACTTTCCTTTAATTTCTTTAGTTGTTTTATGATCTGCATGACGACTAATAATAATTTTATCTCTTTTCTCTCTTGTTAAATTAATCCGTGAAATTTGGCTAGTTTCAGACATTATCATATGAGAAGGAAGATGTGCACCTTCTATTTTTATACGAAGTGGATGGTTTGTGATTAGGTAAGAGAGACGTGAATAGAAACAAACCTTGACTGAGCATTGATACATATCATTGCCATTCGGTAAGTTATAATTTGCACAGCTTGGTATATCCATCACATAAATATTGACATTTATTTCCATTATTTGCACAGAACATTATCCAATACCAACTTCAATTTATTTAAGCAATATTATATTCAGTCCACTTTTTCTCTAGCAAAACTATTTTCCACGCCGACAAAAAGAAACGAACACAATTTTATTCCAAACTCTAAATTTTAATCTATTGCATACAATATTTTATATTTTTGGGAAAATAATTCAGAAAACCATTAACTAAGATCACAGAAGGAAATTACGCTAGTTGAAAAAGTTTGTAGCAGCAGTTTCGTGATCGAAAGTTGCAGCAGTTTGGGCTGTATTGGCCGCTTCGATCTCCAATAAATTCGTAGTAGCCGCTTCAGTGGTGGCAGTATTTTCATCGAGAATATTGGTAAAAATGACCGGTTTAAAACCCTGCAAAAAGTGCCGTTTTGCTGTGATCAATGCTGTAGCAGCAGTTTCGTGATCGAAAGCTGCGGCAGTTTGGGCTGTATTGGCTGCTTCAACCTCTAATAAATTCGTGGTAGCCGCTTCAGTGGTGGCAGTATTTTCATCGAGAATATTGGTAAAAATGACCGGTTTAAAACCCTGCAAAAAATGACGTTTGTTAAGGAGTGCTGTAGCAGCAGTTTCGTGATCGAAAGCTGCAGCAGTTTGGGCTGTGTTGGCTGCTTCGATCTCTAATAAATTCGTGGTAGCCGCTTCAGTGGTGGCAGTATTTTCATCGAGAATATTGGTAAAAATGACCGGTTTAAAACCCTGCAAAAAATGACGTTTGTTAAGGAGTGCTGTAGCAGCAGTTTCGTGATCGAAAGCTGCAGCAGTTTGGGCTGTGTTGGCTGCTTCGATCTCTAATAAATTCGTGGTAGCCGCTTCAGTGGTGGCAGTATTTTCATCGAGAATATTGGTAAAAATGACCGGTTTAA
>CAJVPL010001876.1:0-11345 GCA_910591945.1 Ambispora gerdemannii
TCAAATGAACACTTTTTTTATTTTGTCCAAACTAATAGTCATGGAAATAAAAATGCTAGAAAGTTAATTTTCGTGTTTGGTTACATGTGTGAGCCACTGTACGTATTTGTCTCGATTTAGCATTCTGATATTTACCGATTCATCAGTAAATCGAATCGAGACCTGACTGTATCCAAGGTTTGAAGTACTGGATAAACAATTAGACCACGACAAACCGCATTTTTCAAATTTTTTACTAATACAGTCATAATGAAACAACTAGCCGACTCCCTGTGTTCATTGTATATATCAAGGTTTTCGTTAAATCGAGTTTACTAAATCATGTCTCGATCTCAATATGAAAGTTTGGTCTAAGAAGCTTTAATTGTCGCACCTAGGCGACATTAATTATTTTTTCGCCATTAAAAAACTAATTACAGTGTGTAGCGATTATTACAAGTAACATGCTTCTTTTAATTGGTGTCAAGCCATCTATCATTATTACAAAAAAACGTGCTTTAAATGTAAAAATATTTATTATCGAAATTAATGATAAAGTAATGGAGAAAAGAAACAATCAAAAACATAGTCAGCTAGAGAAAAACCATTAAGCAGTTTTAACTCGAATACAATCATCTTGAGCACCACGTTTAGCAACAGGCATTATAAGAGGTTGATGTGCGAACGAGGCAGTCATTGTGCAAATACGATAAATTCCAGGTATCAATCCAGGCGTTACTTCTACTGACAGAGTGCTTTCTTTGGTTATATTATTTAATCCTTTGAAAAATATGGGATCCCTTGCATCTGGCGCTGATTTGGTACTTATCAACCGCTGAACTGTAATATGTGTATGGCCCTTGATGAAACCTTTTTTGTTTAATTGTTGTGAAAATTTATAATATTCGGTCTCTGGATCATCGAAGTTTCCAGTTGCCAAATTAGCACTGATTACAGAGACTGTGAAAGGAGTATTTGCTTTTAAGACTTGGCCATTTTCTGGTGTGGTAATAAGTGATGAGACCATCTGGCTAACATCAGGAATTTCTCCTATTTGGGTATCGGAACAGGATCGACCACCGTTTTTTAATTGAGTACCATTTGCTTTAGTTTTGATTTTTGAGACATCGCAAACATGTCCATTTGCAGCACCAGATAAAGAGTCTTTGGCAAAGTCTGCATCACTACTAGACGGTGGTTGAGATGGCTTGCCAGGCTTAGGCTTTTTTTGTTTCTTTCCTCTTTTACTGAGTCCAGGGGATGCGACAACAGCCAGAGCAAAAGCGATGACTAGAAAGAGAATAAACAATCCTTTTTTCATTATTTTTAAGTTGGATAATAGGATGGATGGACTAAAGGGATATATGTTTTTATTTATTATAGCGAATTGCAACCAGGCAATTCTTTCGTTGTTTAGAACACACTGTAATTATATATTTAGAGAACGAAAATGTTTTAAATTCAAAAGTGTGAATTTATATTCTTTTTTTTTTATAACTATGTGTAACAGTACATATACGTATTTTATTCTTTGTGGGGATTTGATAAACACGCACGCGACTCCAACTATTCAATTTTCGCACAGTATCACATCATCTTTATGTTCTCTTTTTTATCTTTTGCCCATCTACTTGATAAAGCTTGGAATGATTATTTTTTCGTGTGATAGGAATGCCAATGGCAATTTGTACTATTACATTTGATTTTGAATTAAATTTTTAATTTGCGTAATGAATTTACTATGAAAACCAATATTTGTTTTCATTGGCTAATAACGTATATCAATTTCCCAATATAGACAAAAATCGATCATATCTATGGTTTCTCGTTAGACCGAAGTTGCGTTAAGTCAAATTTTACGAATTTGGGCGCGATTTCGAAGGGTTTGCTGATAAGCATCGCTTCAATTTCAACGAAACCACCACAAAAGTGGATTTTTAAATGGATAATCGGGAATTTACGGTATAAATCAATTAACCGGATTTATTTGACAAAAACCATCTCAGTAAAACGGATAAATCTCCTTTTTTGTCTTCGGTTTAACTGTACCTTTATCTCATCTTTCTCCCATTCAAACTTTGAATGATCAATAGACAAATGACACTTTCTCCTGATAAATGACATGTGAGTTTATGATGTCTTTCGATGCCAAGAATTGATCAGTCGATAAAAAGAACTATGAGAATTGTAATGAATAGACAACTATCATTATGTGACTTTAACATGTTAATATCAAAGTTTTCCTTTTCTCCACGTTTCGAATAATGAAATATGCATATTCGTTCACCATAAGCAAGAGGATGTTTTGCTATTGGAAGCGCTTTAAAACTAAAATGGTTGGTTGTTTAAATGCACTACAAAAATCAATTTTGTTTGATGATGTGGGGTCAGTAACGAGTTAAAGTCTAGTTCGTTATGTGCGGTTTCTGACTCTTTCTATAATAATAAAATTTAATATATCTAAAAATAAATTAAATTAAATGCTCACTTCGTTGATTCGCAACATAAACTTATGTGTCGATTCTATTGATTATTGTAACATAACGTCTTAGGCAACTTGTGCAATTTAAAAAAATGCCACGTAATTAATTTATATAATGTAAATATTTATTAGCAAAAAAACCAAGTTTAATAATAAACTTCAAGATAGTATGAAATCTAAAGAGAAATGACTGTATTTTTGAAACCTAAATGTAATAATCATCGATAATCAGAGTCTTGGCCGTAATAAAGATTTGTTTTTATTCCGCCCACAACTGAAAAACACTACAAATTATAATCAGAAAAATAATTAAACTTGAATCGGAATTCAGAATTCAGAAATAATTTTGCTTCTTGAATTTCATATCAATCGAGAAGTTATTCAGCATTTCAGTTTATTTAGCTAGTGGGACATTAATGGTATTTGGGCAGAATTATGGCTTTAATTGAAATTCAGCTTTTGTGTAATTAGATCTACTCTTCAGACTATATAGTATAAACTTCTAAATCCGGATCATTCGATGTTTTCTTGATTAGAACAAATTTGCTTTTGAACACGAGCACCATCTCAATTATTTCTTTCATTCTTTTGATTATTTCTTCACAAAAATATGCAATAAAATCAAATGGTAATGCTTTCAATATAATAATTTCTCATTGATTTATGTGAAATAACTCCCTTATAATGCTTTTTAATATCGGATAGTGGGTGTTTGAGAAAAATTACTGTGGCATTACAAGAACCCTATAAGAAAAATACGCCTGTAAACTTCAATATATATCTGTAAAAAAGTGTGGAAACATACGAAAAGTCTGAAAAGACACGTAAATTTTACACATATAAACACGAAAATCGCGTATGTAAAAGTCTGTTTGTCCTACTCAATTATTGTGTTTATATGTCTGTAAAATTTTTCTGTGATAAGTTTAATAAAATGCCGGGTAGCACAAGCCAATAAGAATGCGCAAATTTTATATCAGTCCAAAAACAAATCTGACACAAAAATGGGGAAACGCTTGCTTAAATCTAGTCTGAAGCACTAATAAAAAATGATGGTGAGACAGTTTTACATATAAACTTGACCTCAAACCTATCCCTAACCCTAATCTTAACCTTTAAAGTCAATATTTAACATCGTGTTACCGATCTATAAATTTATTAAATGTCATCAGTGTGATCTTTGTTTCATTTTACGTGTTTCGTTTAATGATTGAGAAGTTTCACGTTCCCAAAGTTTAGAAGGTTATGGTGCATAACACCTAGTCATCAAACGTTTGTAGTTTATAAAATGGATGAACTTCTTTACTAAGAAGTAAATACAAGATTTAATCCGTGAATATGCTCAGAAGGACCTATTCTATTATATTCACGGATTAAATTTTGTATTTACTTTTAGTAAAGAAGTTTATCCATTTTATAAAATACAAGCGTTTGATGACTTTAGATGTTATGCACCATATTTCTGTTGGTGAGTCCGATAAGACTTGGTTGAAGCTTTTGAATGTAACTGATCTAAAATCGTTTAAATATGCTAAACAGCAGCAAATCCAATAGATTTTGCAAATCTGGTAACCGAAGTGATCGAAAAACTTGGCGGATTTACTATGGTGCATAACATCTAAAGCCATCAAACATTTGTATTTTATAAAATGAATAAACTTCTTTACTAAGGAGTAAACATAAAATTTAATCCGTGAATATGCTCAGAAAGGGCTTATTCTATCATATTCACGGATTAAATCTTGTATTTACTTCTTAGTAAAGAAGTTTATCCATTTTATAAAATACAAACGTTTGATGACTAGATGTTATGCACCATATGCGATATTTACGGATTAAATTTCTTAGTAAAGAAGCCTATCCATTTTATAAAATACAAACGTTTAATGACTTTAGATGTTATACACCATATAACTGCTGTTATCGAAAACCTTCCGCAACACAACACGTGATTTACAAATCTTCGTGAACATAGTACACTAAAAAAGAGAGTTAAGCAAGATTATTTCAATACGATTGTAATAAGTAAAAAAATTCAACAAAAGTTATAATAAGAAAAATGTATTGATGACAAATAACAACAATTTTGAAAGAAAATTGCAATCAAATTCTTTATTCACATTTTCAAATTGTAAAGATAATTAATCTAAATTAAAACATTTCAGTTGATAATACATGAATAAATAAGAATTTATAATCAAAATACTCAAATCAGATTGGAATGTATTGTGAACTAATTAATAATAAAATTATTATGTGAACTTTAAATGCTAAAGCTAAGGGTAGAGGCATAAATCAAGTGATTTTTTTTTTAGAAAGGACCAAATCAAATGATATTTCTATTATGTAATGTCATATTTATATATATCATTTATATGTAATAATTTTTATTATCAATGGCTTGAAAATTTTATTGAACTATTTCATTTATTTAATATAATTTTTATAAGTGTAGAAAATATGTAATTAATTTTTAAATAATCACAATCAGTCAATTTAATGCTAATTTCCAGCACAATTTTTGAACTAATAAATTTATAAATTAGAAAGCTCAAAAAATTTTGTGAGACTAAAACTCAAAGTTTCAAATCTGAAAAATCACATAATTTTTCAAAGTGGAATAATTTTGTAAGAAAACGAAATATTTCATCCCATTCTATAATAAATATATTTATATTATTTAGTTTGAAATTATTAAGTAGAAACAATTTTATGGTTCATGCAGTATGCATCAATTAATGGATACCTATTTTAATTTCGGATGTGCAGATCATTTATTAAAAGCGAGAGAGGTAATTAAACTTGAAACCACATTGACATGGCGGATCATGAAAACAACGTATAAATTAATATTTTAAAGAATTGTAATGTCTCTAAATGAATGTTTGCCTTTGCCAAGAAAACGAGCAATCCCTATGGTGCATAACACCTAAATGATTGTATGTTATGAATCCGATAAACTTCTTGACTAGAAAATTTTAATCCGATAGAATAATCAAGAAAGGACTATTTATCATTCTATTGGATTAAATTTCCTATCTAAGAAGTTGGGTTCACGTTTAGGTGTAATGCACCATATGAGAAACAAGAAATTATTCAAAAAAATTTTAAAATACATATCAAGTTTCCTATTCTCTTTAAATTTTTCGGAAAATGTCGCGTCGAATTAATATGAAATATTTAATTTTTGTTTACTATGAATTAATTACCGTTACTATGAATTAATTAATGTTGGTCGATTGATCGTTTGTATGCAGTTTACTTGAGAGAGTAACCTTTAAAATTTATCTTAACGATTTGCAAGGAAATTAATTAATTCTGTGGAACCATCGATCACTTGATACGTGTTTCAATAACCGAAAGTTCCGTTCCAGAGAAAGAAATCATAGATATCCTATTAACTAAAGCTAGTACAGACCTCGGTATATCAATTAAAGTCAATAATTAACGGAATAAATTCCTTGTATATCTCGTATTAAACTTATTATTCATGATACATCTATGCTGCAAACCAATCGAATATATATTTTACACATAAGACATTTTTTAAATTAAGATGATCATCGACGAGACGCGTTTCTTTAAAGAATCAAATTGTAATAATTGTAATTGTAATGATATAACACACAATGGTTGTTTGCTATAAAAAGGGACCTGTCTCGAATTATTCTTTTTTCTTTGCTTACTTCCAAACTTCTGTCATTGAATTGCCTGGCGCAATTTCTCTCGATTCCATTTTTATATAGAATAATTTAATTATCTCTTTTTACTATACGAATAATAATCGATAAAAATGAAAAAAGCTTTAATTTTATTTGCCTTCATAATCGCTTTCGCGTTTACCGCCACTGCTCAAAACGGAAAATCTTTCGGTAAATTCGGTAATGCACCACCTGGTGGCAATTTCGGTAAAACACCACCTGGTGGCAATTTCGGTAAAACACCACCTGGTGGCAATAATGGTGGTGGTGGTGCTGGTAATCCACCCCCACCAGCGGCTAATCCACCGGCTAATAGTGATGCAGACTTTGCCAAAGACTCTTTATCTGGTGGTGCAAATGGACAAGTTTGCAATGTCTCAAAAATCAAAACTAAAACAAACGGTATTCAATTAAAAAACGGTGGTCAATCCTGTGCCGATACCCAACTAGGAGAAATTCCTGATGTTAACCAGATGGTCTCATCAATTATTTCTGAACCAGGAAGTGGCCAAGTCTTAAAAGCAAATACTCCTTTCACAGTCTCTGTAACCACTCTTAATTTGGCGCTTGGAAACTTCGATGATCCAAATACCGAATATTATAAATTTTCACAACAATTAAACAACCAGGGTTTAATCAAGGGACATCAACATGTTACAATTCAGCAGTTGAAATCTAACACCTCACCGCCAGATCCGAAGGTAGTAGCCTTTTTCAAAGGATTGAACGATAAAGGCGATGGTAAAACTTTAAGTACAGAAGTAACGACTGGCTTGCCAGCTGGAGACCATCGTATTTGCACAATGAGTTCCTCGTTCGCACATCAACCTCTTATAATGCCTGTCGCTCAACGTGGCGCTCAAGATGATTGTATTCGAGTTACAGTTGTTTAATGGTTTTTCTTTAATAGATAGAAACTAATATTTGTATTACATTTTTTCATGTATATTGGGGTTGATAATAAAAAAATCGCTTGACGCGACAAACACGGAAAAATAAAAAAAGACATTGAATTACAAATTTCATTATAAGAACTATTATATAGTTAAACAACTTTTTACACTTCTCTTTTAGTCAGACTAAAGTCTCGAAAAACCAGTTCACTGGCAATTATTTAATTGATGATAAAGAAACGAATTAAAATCTAATAATCTGAAAATTTAGGCAGGATTCTAACATCGTAAAATTACTAATAAATATCAATGAAAATATGCATTATAGACACCGCGAATTTGAATAAAGAAGCTTTTTTCGCTTCTGATTCATTTTTTCTTCAGGATATATCGAGGCCTTCATAATATCCAGATCAATTGTGCAACGTTAAGATCCCGTTTTCGGATCTAACTTTAAAGATACAAATATAATCAAACAATAACTAGTGGTAAAATATGCGAATATTTTCAATTACGTATATGCTTTGATAATAAGCTTGTTACCGTAAAGGTACCCTTTGTAGAAAATTCAAACTTAACTTAATCTCAAGGCTAATAAAATTTTGAACCGTGAATCTTGTTTCATTCATTTGCAGAAAAAAACTAATAAATTAAAGTGACAAAGGGTGATTTGTGCAGCGCTTTACGGTATCTTCTTGCTTAAATTTTCGCGAGCGGAACAATACATTTGGTGACTAGCCATATAGTGCAATTTTGGACAGCTATTTCACTCGCAGAAATTCCGTGAATACTAAGATTTTCCAAGTTTGACTTGTTTTTAGGTTTGGTTAGCGAGTATTAGATGTTTGGGTGTAACTAAGTATAATTTCTCTATATATCGATGCCTCTATATAACGATATTTTGAAAACATCGTTTTAAAAAGGGGGTTTTAGAGTACTGTACCATTTTCAACAAAAATTATAAATCCCACCAGTGGTGTTCAACACCACAAAAAAAAATAAAAAAATTTATTGGTCTGAATTAGGGTTTGGGATAGGGCAAAGATAAGATTATTTTAATGCAAAATTTTGCAAGGAAAGCAATTTCATAGGCAGAATTTCGAGATACAGGCCATTTTTAAAAAATTCGTTTTCGCTGTTTTGTTTTGAATTTTTTCGTTACACAGCGATCCTACGATTTGATTGGTTAAATGTTTTGATCCTGCGATCCGATTGGTTAATTTAATACTGGTGTTCAACACCAATGTGATTTAGTAATGTCGATTATAAATTATGATGTATCATAATTTAATTTAATCCCTTTATTTTCACTTTGTATATGATGCGAACGGCTTAATCACATCAAATTGCTAAGCCACTGCTGAATTTGTACCGATCTATATATATATATAAAAAATAATATGATTCTATTGGTTAGAATATAAAGAACCAATCATCCTAATCAAAATTATATTATCTTGAAACATAATTTTTAGTGTGTTTTTTTTGCTTTGTTGAGCTGATTTGAACAAATTATGATTTAGTTAGTTAATACTATTCAGATTTAACAATATTTCAATATCGAAATGAAGTAAACATGCCAAACTAACTTGTAAAGTTTATTACAAAATGTTGAAAACAAGCTGAAAGTTCTAAGCTATCAGATGCTGAACCTAATGAGTATAATAAATATTTTTGAATAAAAGATAAGGAAAATGTCTAAATACTAATAAAATTATGAATCAATTGCAAGTGTTGCAATCAATTATACTAGAACAACTAGTTAAAAATGCAAAAAAACCAGATGTATAAACTATAAATTTACATGAATCAATATACATATAAACAAGCTACACAATTGATATTGTACAACAAGAAAGCATATTGGCAAAAAATAATTTCAAATTCTAAAAAAATTACTAATATATTTTTGACAAGAGAAATTACTGAGCTCAATATAAAAAGTTACAATATTATATTTGATAACATATATAATAACAATAACAATAATAATAACAAATTTACATTAAAATCTCTTGATTTATTATCAAAAAAAAAGAGTAATAATTTGTGATTTTGAATAATAAGTTAATTTCTTTATCTAGTTCAGAATTAGAGATTCATCAAGATGGATGCAAGTAAATTTTTTGTTCAAAGCTTAAACAAAGATTTATGATATGTATAATATTATGATTCAATTTTTAGAACTTTTCTTAATATTATTATTAATTGTGACTTCAACTAATTATCTATTTGTATTTTTAGTTATTGATTTCAATTCAGTTATTTTAGGATCAATGTGCAGTATATCATTTTCTATTTTAATAAATAAAATTATTACTAATAAATATCTTCTTTGTATTTACTTAGTATATGAATAGTTTTATAATAATACAGTATTGATATTCTATAACAACTTGATTAAATATCCAGTAGTATATATTAAATATTATTATTATAATATTATTATTATAATATAAATATTTAGTTTTTATTTATTAATTAATTCATATTATAAATTTAATTGAATAATATTTTATTATATTTTATTGATTAATTTTATTGAATATTAATTACATGAAATATTATTTGTAGATATTTTTAGATAATTAAACAAAGCAATATAATTATAGTTAAATTAGCAATTTAATTATAGCAAAAACAATAATATAATATTAGCAAAACAAGTAATTAAATTCTAGCAAAAGTAGTAATAATATTATAATAAAAGTGATATTTGTAAAACTATCAAATATTATAAAGGTAATATATCTTAAGTAGTAATTTAGATAGATTTTATAGCTCCTAAAATTTCAAGAATAATAAATAATAATTAAAAGCATATAATAAATTAATAATAAATTTGTCTAATAATAAAGTTACATTTTATTAGTATTAAATTATAATTTTATAATGAAATTACATATTTATTATATAAAATTCTTTAATTAAATACTATTATTAAAAATTTTAGATCTTATTTTAGCTAATCATATTATGAACACATTATTATCTTACTTTAGATTTGTTATAATTATAATTTAATACTTGATATATTATATAAATTTGATTATATTATACTTTCTCATCCATAATTCTTAATAAATTTTACTATAATTATCTTGACTAAATAATTTATTATAATATTATTAAGTACTTATCAGCTCTTTCAAGAACTTATAAAATATAATAATAATATATTGCTACCATTTTTAGTTCTTATATATGAAAATATTTAGAAATGACTAACAGCAACTGTATTTACAGCAAATTTTAATTAAGAAAGAGATAATTAATAATAGTGGATAATTGATAATGACAAGTTAATGAAAATATAATAGAATAAATATTAAATGTGTTTAAGTAATAATAAAATGGTACTAAAATTAAATATATACTATAAATTAAAGTTAAGAATATATTATAAAAATTATATGAGAATGATTAAAAATGAACAAGAATAAAACAAAGAGAAAATAAAAATAATAATAAAAAAACAAGAAAATAAAACAAACAAAAACAAAGTAAACAAAAAAAAACAAACAAAAAGAAACAAGACAAGATAAAAGTTAAAACTAAAATATAATCTTCTTAGTTTATTTCAAGTTAATTTTATGTTATATATAGCAAATTTAAATTATACTAATTTATATATTATTTATATATATAGATTACAAAGAGAAATTAATAAAAGTAAGAATCTATAACATGTTAAAATATGATAATTATTGTGTAATATTAAAAAAAGATTTGTATAAAATCTATATATTATTAATTAAATTAATATAACAAGAGATAAAAATAAAGTATTAATAAAATTTAAAATATAAATTAATATAAAATTACTATAAATTAATTAATTAATTAATTAAATAATAATGAAATTTAAATTAAAATAATGTGATAAAAATAAAAATTAATTGGATAAAAATATGAATTATTGCTATTTTGCTTTTTTATTATCATTTTTATGTCGATAGGCAAGGTATTAACTAATTATAGTAATTAATTAAGAATTATATAGGAGCGATAATAGTGACTGTGTGTACTTGAGAGGGTTGAATACTAGATGGTTGGGAGAGAGTATTAAAAAGAAATAAATTCTATACTTCCACTAATTGGGTAAGTATTTTATGATTCAAAAGTGCGAATAATTTATTAAAATACAAAAGATGACTTTTACTAGTTGGATAAGTCAAAGTTAAGTAAATAATAAATCAAAGATAACAATAAATAAAAGATTAATTAGAAGTATTAGTTAACTTCTATTCTTTTATTATTTTCAAAAAGTACTTAAATATTAGATACTTG
>CAJVPL010001877.1:0-11330 GCA_910591945.1 Ambispora gerdemannii
TACAGTATCTATTTCTTCTCTAAATATAATATCTTCCACAGTTGTGACTTTTACTCATTTAATACTTCTATTTAATGGATTTTCTACAAGACGCATATAACACGAATTACATAAAACAATATTTTTCATCCATGTTACCTTTACTAGATCATTACTTGCAGTTTCTCTCCATTTTTTTCCATTCAATGAATGGAATCTAGTTGACTCAGTGGTTTTGCATTCCATACAATACTTCTTTTCAGACATATTTTTGCTAGACAAATTATAATATAAAGGTTGTTGGATTCAAGTAGATTCAATTAATATTATTAAAATATGGTGCGAAAGCTACAAGTTTGCTTAATGCACTTGCTTATGTTTCATTACAAAGATAGATAATTTTGGTTTCACAAAAAAGTATTGTAAACTGTATAAAAAAAATCTTTAATGAATTGTGTAATGATCTTCACTATATTTTCTTATATGGGACGGTCCTACCTGAAGTTATTGTTGTCATTGCTGACATTACTAGTGTTAACACAAATCTAAGAATTAATAATATCTAACATATAATTATTCAATAAGATAATAACTATCCAATAGAAATACTAATAAATATAATCCAATAATAATTAATATATTTTTTATCCAATAAAATTGTTTGCCAAATATCATATCATGACAGTATTTATAACTAAATTTTTGAGATATTGAATATAGTCTCTTGCCAAATTCAAAAAGATAATTTGTTTATATATGTTATTATCATATAATGTTGAAAAATTAATAACTAATTCTTGGATATAGTCTTTTGTCAAATTCAAAGAGATAATTTGTTCACATATAATATTATTAAATAATATTGAAAAATCAAGACAAATATAGAAGATGTATAGACAGCAAAAAAAGATAATTTGTTCACATATGTAGGTTACAAGTATCTTAATTTGCAAAAGTATTTCATCCTTATATATAGAATTTTTGAATATAAAGAACAATACAAATACTGATCATTTATATCTTTTATAAATAGTTTAAACTTTTATATTAGATATTATGTGCTCATGTACTAAATACAATTAGTTATTTTATCTCAATATGTAATAATCTTATTTTCAATAATCCATAATCTAATTTAAACAAAAATACTATCATTTGATTCATTTTAACTAAATGAATCAAATAGAAGTATTTTTGCTTAAATCAACAAATTTAAAGAATAATATTTTGATGTTTTAGTGATTCAATTTATTTTATCAAGCTAAATTGAATGGTAGTATTTTATAAGAATCAGATTACTAGACATCAAGATATTATCACTAAATATTTATTCAAAAATTTGATCATTAACAATTAATTACTATCACTATTAATTCATTAATAATTCTAATCATGACTATTTTATCTATCACTAAAGAAAATAAGTTTGAGATTTCAATTTTAAAAGCATTAAGAAAAATGAAGATTAAATATTACAGAATGTGATGAGATATTCATTTATTTCACAAGTAATTATACATCTGAAATTATGCTGTTACTAGAATAATATAATAATAAAGAACTGGAAATACATCATAATCACTATAAGAGATTAATCATGTCTGTGAATATTCTTCTTTTTATCTTATCATCCAAAAGCTTCAAGCAGAAGTTATAATGAATAAGATACATAAATTAATAACTTGCATTTGATCCTGAAATATTTATCTTAATGATAATGATAATATTTACTTATAAAATCTTTCATATTTATTATATAAGATATTAGATGGAGATGATAGTGTGGATATATTTGGAAATTATAAAGATTATATACTTTTAGTCTAGTACAAAAATTATTAATAACAAAAGTTGATGCCAGTAATATCAATACCTTTGAAGAGATGATATTAAAACACAAAAAGAATAATGCGTTGAGAATCTTTATAATCTCAATTTTTAATAGTTATTCATTGCATGCTATAGATAAAGCAAATTCATTAAATCATAATTTATTATTTACAAATATAATAGATATATATTATGATATTCTCAGTTACTAGTTTAAAAATATCAATAAAAGAAATAAAAAAAAAGAAATAAAAAAAATGATAGAAGAAATAAAAGAAATAAAAGTAATATTTGAGAAACAAAAAAAATAATAGTATTATTATCAAAAATATAAAAAAAATCAAAATAGATTTGGTAACTATCAAATTAGAAAGCAGACCTTCTAAATGTATTTTTTTGTACAATAATTTTTTTATTTATTTGTTTAATTATAATTATATTAATAATATATTAATAATATAAAATATATTTATTGAATTAATATCAAGAATTAAATTTTGAAAGCTTTTTAATATTGTACATATACTTGTAAAAGATAAATTAATTGATAGGGTAATCATTTACAATTGATTGTAATCGATATTAATTGTAAATGATTATAATTATTTACAATTAATTATAATAAATTAATTAAAATCAATAATTATTAATTATAAATATTCACCAATTCTAAACAAAAAATCAATTATATTCAATTTTGATTATCATTGATTATATCTAATTGCAATTGATTATAATCAATTATTAATAATTGATAATAATTGATTATAATCAGATATAAAAATTTTCTAATGTATATTTTTTAGTTTTAATTTGATGAAGTTATTTTAATTATATATAAAGTCAATTATTTTTTTTATAATTAAAATATATAAAAAAATAATTGATTTTATATATAATTAGAATAGCTTTATTAAATTAAATCTAAAAAATTTGAAAAAATATATATTAAAATATATAATATTATTTTATATAAAAATATAAATAACTATTCACATTTTAATATATTTAATCCAAGAAATTTTTCTAATTGCAAAATAAATTGATTAATTTTTATAATTAAAACACATAAAAAAATTAATTAATTTATTGTATTTTTATATAAAAATAAAAAACTTTAATAATAAAATTGAAAACTTTTATATAAAGAGAAAAAATCCATATTTTATTTTTTTATTAGTAAGTTTTGAAAGTAATATATTACTTTTGTAAGCTACTATATATTTCAAATTGTAATATAAAGCCATTTTATCAAATATATTTGATAAAATATTTCTTGTAAGAGAAACAACAATTTAATTATAAAAAAATGAACAGATTTTGCATAGAATTATTAATAATAAATAATTTAATAATTTATAACATTATTAACAAGCTTGATTTAATTAATTGTTAATTGAATGCGGACGTACAATATCACCAGCAAGAAAAATGATGTTTCTGATATTTATTATACTGGGTAGATCAAATTTCAAAAAATAATTTAGGCAAGCATCTTTAAAGAGTGATAATTATGTTTCTAAATAGGAATTTGTAAATAGGAATAATGTTCTATTTGTTATTGATCCAGTCATTAGATTCATTAGTTCTTTAAATGCTTAGTTACCTATTATGTCCAATCAATATATTTGAAAAAATAAGAATAACCAAAATACATATTACAAACTACTCATAAAACATATTCTTTCGAAGATAACAAATTCGACAACCAAGTAAAGTTTTCATCGATTAGAATCTTTTTGTCTTGAAGCCCGAGATACTTTTGAAGCCCAAGATACTTTATAATACCAGCATCAATTTTTACTCCTTGCGTATGCAATTCTGATAATACATCTTTGATTTTCTCCTCGTCATGTGCAAGATAACCCACGTAGAGAGCAACCTGAAAAATCTCTTTACACAATTTCTTTTCTAATTTTAATTGACGATAGACTTTCCAACAAAAATCGATATCATAAGTTTCGGCGAGCCTTTTCATTAGGTCACATGCTGCTCGAATATCAACAGGTTTTTTTGCAGCGACGTTTGCGTTGAATACTTTACGTGCTCCATCTAAATCACGGTGACGAATATGAGCCATCATTAAATTTCCGTATGTTTTTGAGTCTGGTTCGCACCTTGCAGCTATCATTGATCGATAAGTAGTGATAACTTCAGACAAATCATGCATCACGTTTCCATATCCTTGCACAAGAATGTTGTATGTGGCCACAGATGGACGAATTCTACGATTCTGCATATCTTGAAATAAAAGTTTAACAGATTTGCAATCTCGCATTTTAAAGAGTCCATAAAGGGTGATATTGTACATATAAACATCTGGTCTATAACTGCGTCTAATCAGATCCTTCAAGACCTCCAGTGCGTATTCTGTTCTCCTATTGTAAACACATACCTCAAGTAACGCTTGATAGAAATCTTTGTTAAATATGGGATTTATTAGAGCTGTAAATTCATAAAATTTCATTGCTCCATCCGGATCATTACGATAATTATATTCTTGCATTATGCTTGCGTAGGCATCTAATTCTGCTTTTATGCCCACAGAACTTAAATCATAATATATCTGCAATGCGGAAAATAAATCTCTGGCTTTACAATGTTTCTTGATCAGTATGGATGCTCCGTTTTCCAACGCAAAAGAATTGTCCCTTTTGCGTAATTCGAAATAGATTGCGTGCGCTTGTGTAATAAAATTATGGTTGGCAAGAATCGAAAAAATATCGATAAACAACGAATCGGAAATCTTTTCCCAGCGACCTCGCGGGATGTCCTCGAGTAGACTCTTTGTTAGGTAATTGAAATCAGAAAAATCAATATCATTGGTATTTAGAAATTTTGAAGGATATAATATCCTTTGGATTAATAGGAGATGAGTTTCAAGTGTGGCTATAATACTGTGCATCGGTTTCATTTCTTTAAATGTTTTTAAAGCTTTTTGCAATCTGCTTGATTGTGAAATATTTCCATTTTTCGAATCTTCTTCATCCCAATTATCGTCACCAACATAAGCATTGATCAAGTATTGAAAAGTCATCTCATTCGGTTCCAATTTTTTCACTTTAGTCATATCATCGAAATATTTTTGTGCCGATTCAAAAGAAGATTGTTTGGCAAAGCTTTCAAGTAATACATGATAAATGTCAATTGTTGCCTGAAATCCTTTTTTATCATTAAAAAATCTTTCGAAAGCCCAATCTACATTTTCTGACTGATTAGAATTTATAGATTGTCGCACAAAATCAAGAACGACTGATTGAACAGGTAACAGACCAACATCACTCATTTTTCCCAAGAAATATCTTGCGAATGTTAATTCCTGTGTGAGATTCGTATGAGTATAAATAAGTAGATTATATATTCGCGCATTTGGACTTTGTTTCGATTCATGCATTACTCGAAACCAATGTCTTGCTTGAAATGTGTCTTGTGCGCGACAAGAATCTTCAATTAGACGTGAAAATGCCTCAATACTCGGCATACAATTATGAGATACCATTTCATCAAGAATTTCTTGATGCAATGAATTCGGTCCTTTCAATAACAGGGAGTTGTACGATTTTTCAGTAAATGGTTTTCGAAATTTCCGTAGTTCTCGCCAGATTTTCGTACATTTATTGTCCAATTGCGTTTGTTTGATTTGAGGAAGTTTCCTTATTAGCAAAAATATTAGATGAATATCTTTATTGTTTAAATATTTGTATAGATAATTTTCATTATCGGGAAGAATTTCTAAAAGATCCCATAGTTCAGAGGGAATTGGACGAGTGATTAATTGTAATTTAATTTTCCATGATATAAAATTTCCATATATCGGCACAATCCCCACTTTTAATTCATTATAGGTTGTTGAAAATTCTTTGCATGGATAGTGTTGCTGCTCATGAAATAGCGGCGGTGTAAGAGCACACGTATAGTTACGCTCGAACAAAAATCCAAAGAACGTTGCTCTATGATTTTTCCGATATAATTCGGGTAGAAATTTTTTTATCAAAAAAATACTTGAACAACTTTGCTCGAAAGCAAAATTTCTCATCGGGAAAAGATTCAGAAATTTTATTTCCTAGTCAAAAAATTTTGAACTGTGATTGGCGAAAAAGTGTTTACGTCACGCGTTGTTTTTCCACATTAAAGCAATACTTTTATTTTCAAAGAGCCTAAAGTATGGCCTATAATCCCAACCGCTCTTATAAAGAAAACAAAGAGAATGAGACCTATAATCCAAGTCGCTTAGACAAAAAAAACAATAAAGTAGATGATAATTTTTACGAAAAAGGCATAAACGCATTCAAGGAAGGCAACTTTGAAAATGCTGAAATATATTTCACAAAGGTGAAAATCGGGTTTTTTCGCAAGTATAAAAAATTAAATTTTAATATTTTGACAATTGACATTATAACTAAAGGCAATTGCAAAAGACCCAGATATTTTTCTTATCTACGAGTTTCGTTGCTCTGTACGCGAGAAGTTAAAAAACCCCGATTTGGCATATCAAGACGCATTAAAGATGATTGAATTGGAAGAAACATCCGCAAAAGTGATTATCGTTTGCAATAGTCTTATTTTTTACATCGAACATTGGCAAGATATTCTGTAATTGTTTAGGGGTATATTCGAGCTATCCGTGCTTTGAAACAACTGAATCAACACACGAAAGCTCAAGAAATATTACATAACGGCAAACAAAAAGTAATTCAGAATGGTCCACTCTATCAGGTAACTAATCTTGGGGATTTTTTTTTAGTAATAAATAGTTTATAAATATTCTTGTTTGATTCAATCTTAATAGGTCCTTCAGAAACTCTGTTTAGAATCAACTAAGAATAACAGTAATCGTAATCCCACGAAAAACATAGCTAAACAACGGGTAAACTTCTATTGCAATTTTGGATTTCTAAAAATTCGTTAAAGATTATTTTCTTTTAATACAGAGAAATTTTGTTGGACGTAGTTATGATTTCATTCAACTTATTCCAAATGAAATTGTTCACGATATACTTCGAAAACTACCATTAAAAAGCCTCTGCAAAGCGACATTAGTATCCAAACACTGGAGAAACTTTATCAATTCTTCACCATTGTTATGGTGTCGCTTAGATTTCACCAGCAATCAAATATGCAACAGAATTACAGACCAGGTTTTTCGCAACTACGCAAAGAGAGCTAATCGCCATCTGCGATCACTAATCTGTTATGAATCAATAAATCTTTCAGATTCTTCATTGAAAATCTTGGCAGAACATCGATGCACTCGTATTGAAGACTTTGAAATCACTGTCAACAAGAAAATAACCAGCACTCGTTTTACAATGTTCTTTAAATCTATGGGTTTGCATTTGATCAACATCAATTTGTTGGGAACGATGGCAAGCACGCAAACGGTAAAAGTAATTCTGGAGACATGTTCCGCTCTGGAAACACTAAATATTTCTAATTGCTCAAAGATTTCGGAAGATCCGTTCAATCCGCAGAAAGTAAACTCCAAAGTATCCAATCTGCGAGAGCTCTATCTACAAGGATGTCCTGCTGTCAGTAATAATACGCTCGATTATTTGTTCTTATTATTTCCGAAATTGGTTAAACTTGATTTGCGCGATAATCCAGAATTAACGCCTAGAATTTTCGATGGTCTCAGCAACTTCTCAGAATTGGAATCGACTCGACTGAGATTATTAAAAAATGAATATAATGTTATGCGGCCATTCGACGAATCTTTTCCTTCTTTTGTGAATTCATGTTTGCGCATTAGAGATTTCCAGTTCTCTTTTTTCACTTCACTGACCGATTCTTCCATCCAATCGTTGACTCAAGCATGGCATGAACTTGAAATTTTGGATCTACAAGGAAATATCCAATTAAGCGATCAGACCCTACGTCATATCAGTGAAAATTGTGAAAATCTGAGGGTATTGCTTGTAGGACAATGCCCAAGATTGACGGACGAAGGAGTGAATTTTATTGGTAATACTACTCTTGGTGGTTTATGCGGTTCCCTCGAAATCTTTGACATCTCTCAGAATCCAAACATCACAAATATATCCTTGATGTCTATCGCGGATAATTTAATAAACTTGCGGGAACTTTATATCTCAAACTGTCCAATGATTACGGGAAGCGGAGTTGCCTATTTGGCGCGTGCGAGGTGTGACAAATTGAGGTTCCTTGCTGTTGAGGGATCCCCTAATATTGCAAGTGATGCGATCTCTTACGCTCGAAGAGTTTTAGAGACTAGGGGTGGAAAATTAAGTCATGTTCTAAACGAAAGGGGAAAGAAATTATTTGTGTAATTTCATGATTTGATTTATTACACATAGAATATTATCCATGTAACACATTACCCTCTCTTTCACTCTAGTCCCCATTTCTTTCTATTAATTATTTCTATAAATAATAAATGTTTTATATTAATTATGAAGCTTCTGAATAATAAAAATGAAAATGTTCAATAACAAAATCTACATCACTCTTTGCAATTTAAAGATACGAAATAAAACTATTGTACAATTAATTTTGCTTACGAGGAAAAAATATTTAATCCCCAATATCCACCCACCCACCCATCCATCCATTTTAGAATTTATAATGGCAAAATATTGGAAGCTTGATTTGCAAACATACGAGTACCCATTTGTAGAGTATTAACTCCACCCGGGAAATAGGATACAACGTACCTGATTATCGACAGCATTATAAATGTAATGAAACAATTAATAACAATAAAAATATAAATAAATATCATATAAATGCGACCACTTGTATAATACCTGATTGTCGACGGCATTATAAATATAATGAAACCATTAATAAAAGTAAAAATAAAAATAAATACCATATAAGCGCGACCACTTGTATAATGCTGAAGATTATGGTTAGAATGTAACTGTGTAGCTAAAAAAAAATTAGATTAGATTAAATAAAATAATCAAATAGTTAAATAATTAATACTCAATTCGGTGATTTATTCATAGTTACCACAACAGCGAAATACAAGGTAGCAATCATTGACCCTAGATACGCAAGTGTGAATGCAAGCCGTTCCATCGAAAAAATATGTTTAAGATATTCGATTGGTCCTTTAAGCATGGAAAAACTTCAAAATTGATTGAATTATTGTTTATTGAATCGTTGTATAAGTTCAAGAGATTATCTTTCAACAATTTAACCTACCTTGCTAGTACTAGAAGACTTCCCATTGTATATGTGACTGCAAATTTTCTTGGTTTTATTGGTAATAGAGGTATTGTCAAGAATGCCTTGTTTTGTCATAAATTTCAAATAACGTTAATTTCGAAAATAAATCTAGTTATCTAGTAGCTAACACCTACAAGGACAAAACATAGTGCACCCGACAGCAGAAGAACTCCGAATCCAGTAAGTCTCTAAAATATAGTAAAAATATATCTTATTAAAAAAACCGATTAACACAAAAATGCTAAAAACTCACCTGCCATCTATTCAAAGTAAACAAGCTTTCTTCTTCCTGGTTATTTACTAACGGGATATATCCTTGCACTCGATTACCAACACTTCCAAAGAAACTTGAGGTGGTTTCTGTAAGTCGCGAAAATGGTGTAGAGTTTCCGTTATTGCTGGTGGGAAGGCTAATTCCATTACTTCTTGTGTTGCTTGAACCCCAGCCTAATGAATTTAGAGTATCGCGAAATTGTTGTTCGCCTGGCATCCTAGAGAAATTATAATATTTTGATAATGTGGGAACGGAATACAGTCAGACCTCGATTTACTAATGAATAGGTAATCAAATTTCAAGATATCGTGAGTCGTAACTCGAAATTTCATTAACATTAACGAGGAATTCACGTGATTTTGTAACCAGAGACCAATTGATAGACAAGACATGGTTCAAATAGGGTTGCTAATGGAGTGAGTGGCGTGGAGTGAAACCAGCTACTCCGGAGTACTTATAAAAGTCACATGTAATGGATTTGACTGGATAAAAACTATATATAAAATACTTTTATTAATAAACAAGTTTCATACTCGTATTCTAAAATAAAAAAATCAATTTATAATTTATGATTCTAAAAGAATAAAAGCTTCAATATCAATTTCTTTTATATTTTTGTCACGTACTTGCTGAATTCAACTTTTCAAACACATTACTGCACGTGCTGTATCTGGTTTTAAGTTGCATCGAATTTTGGTTATTGTATTTGCTGTTATAGAAAATGCCTGTTCTGAGAGTACGCTTGAATCTTATATACTTAAATAACAGGATGCTATATTTGCAAGAACTGGAAAATCTCTCTTAAAATGGCACCACCAATCTAACGGATCTGAATCAGAGTTAATTGGTGTTGCAATATATTAAGTAAAGTGGAAACAATATAATTATGTTGTTTCCACTTAGTCTAGGTTATTTCCTCTCCAGAATGACGTGTGTTTTGTTTTTTAGGCTGCACTCGAATGACGTGTGTTTTGTTTTTTAGGCTGCACTCGAATGACATGTGTTTTGTTTTTTAGGCCACACTCGAACTATTATATATTGGATTAGTGATCCTGACTGATTTCTGTTGTCAGATCGCATATGACACAATGTATATCAATTTAGTGATCATAGCTGATTTTAAAATCAAGATGTTCTCCGATTTAGGTTATGCTAGTTGATAGGTGACTACTCTGTATAATGTTTTAAAACTTCTAGATTTTTAAATTCGGTATCAAAAATTGTATAATATATGGTGGTTATATCTGATTTCGAATATAAGGAGCTTTCTGAGGTAGGTTATGCTAGGGGGAGAGTCAGTTGTGAATTATTCCCAGTCAGATATGTGATCTGATGACAAAAGTTAGCCATCGTCATCGCACCTGTATATCAATTTGGCGATTCTGATTGATTTCAAGTATAAGACACCCCGTTACAGATTATGCTACTCAGATTGGCTCCATCATGAGTTTGATGGGTCGAATGTATTTTATACGTCATTTGATACCATATGCTGACTTATCATTCCCAACTAATTTCTATTGCAATAAAATATCTGAGGTAGGTTATGCTACTCGAGTTGACAGTGAGCATGTGGTCTGATAACAAAAGTTAGTCATCGTCGTCATTCGAGTGAGGAGTATATACTATCAAGTATATGTCACGTAATTGCTATGTCTCGAAGAGACATCCCTAAAGGGCCTGAATATATTATCAGGTATGTTGTCAAATTGCATTCTAGTTACGTCTTAGTTGCATTTTATCGATATATATCCCATAAATGTTATCAGATTTGCTATCAAATCGATTGAGCTCATGTTTAATATCATCAAAAAGTGAAGTGCTCTGTCATATTACTGAAGTTACCTACCCTGAAAATGTATCATCGAAATGGGTATATAACTCCCATTTTTCTTATATAATATTACTGAAGTTATATACCCCAATCATATACTCTGAAAACATATCATCGAAATGGGTATATAACTCCTATTTTTCTTATATAATGTTACCATTTCATCAAAAAAATTCGTAATTACTTAATTATTGATCAACAAAAATTAAGATGTATTACAAA
>CAJVPL010001878.1:0-11324 GCA_910591945.1 Ambispora gerdemannii
TATTTACTAATAGTTTATTATAATTTTGACAGAATTTAGACAGTCACTAAGGGATTTCGGCAAGCAACCTTAAGTGAGAGCCTAATAAGATAGAAGAAAACACACTGTGTGGTGATCCCAAAGTATACTATTTACAACGAGATTGAGTAACTGTAAAAATACTGTCAATAGACGTTGGTTGAACACTTACGTCACAATTATACCTACCAAGAGCCTGATCGTGACAATGGTTAAATTTTATGTAATTTAGAGAAGAATCAATAATTTTATAATATTAACATAGTATTACTGTACAATATACTGCATTATAATTGTATTATATTGCATATTACTATATTATACTGTATTATTATAACATAAAAATATGTATAAATACAAGTACTAATAATTAATAAAAATCAAGTTTTTCAAGTTTGATTTAAGTTCTCTTAGTTTAATTTTAAGTTTCTTTTGGTTTAAATTTAAGTTTATTATATTAAATTGATTTAATTTAGAAGTTAGAAATAGTTTTTGATTAAAATTTTTTTTATTTAGTTTTGTTATTAGTTTAATTTTATCATTATTTTATCTAGTTAAGAAATATTTTTTTATTATTATAAATATCATTTAGTTATAAATTCAAAAATAATGTTACAGAGACCTTCCAGAATATTGTGAACACTTTTTAAAATACAATAACACAAAAACTAATAAAAAAACAAGATTTATGATTCTAAGCTAATAGAATCATTGAAACATATTGTATATTATATCAAAATTTCAAGTGATTTCAATAACTAGTTCAAAAAATATATATAAATATATATAAAATAAAATTTAGTATCAAACTGAAATTTATGTGAAAATTATTTTATTTTACAAAAATGCAAATAACTTCATATCTAGTAAATCAAATTAAATAATATTTTATATACAAATTTTTCAGGATATGATGCATCTAATGATATCAAAATCATTCAATTTGTATTACTAGACACGGAGATATCACATCTCAAAGATAACGTACCAAACTGGAATAAATTTTTTGAAGAAAATAGTTTTTTGTGAATATTTTCGCATCCAATTAACCAAATTAGATAATTTTGATATCATCAGATTTGTCTTGTTTATGTGAATCTAGTGATATCAAAATTATCCAATTTGGTTTACTGGATGCAAAGATATTTGCAAAAATAAATTTCTTTAAAATTTTTTTTAAAATATTTTTTTATCCCGATTTTTATACAGTATTTTTGAGACATTATATTTCTGCATCTAGTGATTCAAATTATATAATTTTGACATTATTAGATACATCTTGACTTGGTGAATCTGGTGATATAAAATTATTTAATTTGATTTATTAGATATGAAGATATTGACATATTTATAAAATAGAATAATTTTTTTCACGTAAATTTTCAGTTTGATACTAAATTATATTTTTTATATTTATATATATATATTTTGAACTAGTTATTAAAATTACTTGCAATTTTGATATAATGTACAATAAGTTTTAATGATTCTATTAGCTTAGAATTACCTTGTTTTTTTTATTAGTTTTTGCATTATTGTATTTTAAAAATTGTCCACAATATTCTGAAAGATCTCTGTAATATTTATTAATATTAATTATTAATATAAATAATATAAAAGATTAGATTAGTAAGTATATAAATTTCATTCTCTTAATTATTAATTAAATAATTTAATAAATATATAAAATTTAGATATTATAAAAGAAATATTATTTATTTATATATTAATTAATTAATATATGATCTAGACTAATTAATAATATTAATAATTAAAAATTTAATATATAATTTCTTAATAAAATCTATAAATTAAACTTTTATATAATTCAAATAAATTAAGATTATAATATTAATTATAATATTCAAAAACTTTTTAGATTTACCTTTTAAAACTTCAAGATTTTTAAATTATTAATGAAAATTTTTCATATTTATTTTACTTTAATACTTTACATTGATTATTTTTTTAATAAATATAATATAAAGTCTATTATTATTATAATACAATATTAATTTTTCTATTATTATTTTGAAGATTACAAAGAAGAAATAGTCAAAAAATATTTGACAAGCCAAATTTTTATTAATATTAAATTGTATTAATTTATAATTAAAAATATAAATTATTTTTTTAGCAAAAGCTTTTTTATTTTGTTATTAAATATTTAAAAATCTTAAAAATTTTACAAATTATATAATTAAATTTTATTATTATTTTTAAATAATATACTATTAAAGTATAATAATCATATATATATAACAATTATATATATTATTATATATTTTTCACTAATTATAAAACTAACTAAACAAGAATTAAAAGAGAAAATTAATGAAATGAAAAATAATATTTAAGTTTTATATTTATTTTTACTAATATAAAAAGAAAAATTAAACTTAAAAGATCAAATAACTAAAGAAATAATTATAAAAATAAAGTATATAAAGAAATAAAAAAATTATAAAAAGTAAAATTAAATATATATATTTAAAAAAAATTATAAAAGAAAAAATAATATTAATATTTTTATATTTATATTATTATTTTCTTTTATAAATTTTTTAATATTATTATAATGAAATAAATTATAAAATTAAGTTATACTTATCAAAATCTCTCTAAAAATATTTTAGCAGAGTTTTAATAGATTATATACTAATTGTTAATTAGAATTTCAGCAAATTTTCAGTTTTAATAAATTTCAAAATTTGGCAGAATTTTGGTATCCTATTTATTAATTAATAGTTTATTATAATTTTAATAAAATTTAAATAGCTATTAAGAAATTTTGGCAAGAATTCTTAGTTATAATCAAAGTAAAACATAATAAAATAATACAAAAATAATATAAAATATAATAACAAAATAATTATTATAAATAATTATCAAATATAAAGTATATTATAAAATACTTTATTTATTTTTAACTTATTAATATAAATAAAAAACTATCTTTATTTATATAATTTGAATATTAAAAAGATATTAAAAATAATTTATATAACTAAAATAACTCATGTTATAAATTCATGAAATTTTTATGAAAATTCCATGAAAATTAGTTAAAAATAATAACAAAATAAAATTTAAGATATTTATAATATATAATTATACATTCATTAAATAAACATTCTGTAGTTATTTCACGAATATCCGGTAAATAACTAGTTTATTCTATGGATATGACATATACCCGATCTTATCATTAAAATAAATTAAGGTTAACATTAACATTAGTACTATCCTTTGTTTAGTATCTTTTATTATCATTATAAATAGTACCACTAACACTAACTATATATCTACAAAAATTGATGTTCTTGAATACAAAAAATATTCCATGTCTTTAACACTGATAAGTGTACTACAAAATGGTTATGTGAAGTTGAATGCTTTTGTAAAATCTATTGAAAATATAAAATCTATAAGAGTTAAAAGATTTTATTTATAAATTTATTATATGACTAAGATAACAGAATTGAAAAAAATATAAAACTGAAAGTATTATTATAATAGTAACAATTTTTTTTTGAAATCTCATAATTTCATAATATTATATAAATTTTTATTTTACATAATATTTGTTAGTATTATAATTTATTTCTTTTATTTTTATTCACCAATAGCATAAATTATTTTCATTTTTAATTTTATTTTAGTTATTTTTAGTATTATTATTAGATACAATTCGAAGCATTTGTATTTCTTATTATACATTTTGTTAATTTTTCAATTAGAGAAAAATTATACGTATAGATAAAAGTGAAGTTTTTGATAAAAATAATCGTGGAGCACCATCTATAGTATCTTTCCTAAGCGTTGAATAGTTCCTGTTATTATTCAATTTCAAACACATGTATTTAGGATAATATCCCGGGTAGTATAACAGTGCTACAGGAATACACGCATTATTCTTTAACGTTAACGTTTCAATTATCTAGCGCTATTAAATTACAAATTCAAATATTGCTTTTCCATATTGGATTTTCTAGAACTCTGATTCATATTAATGTTTATGCAGAAAGCAAGTAAAGTCACAAATTTTCGGCAAACATATATGCAAACAATGGATAAAGCTTAATAATTCATTCTTTGAGTAAACAAATTAGCTTGGATGTAAAATTTGAACCTATACTAATAATTGGTGCCGACTCTCAAAAATTAATAGATAAAATGGTCCAAGTCTATATCCGATATACAAAAGCAAAAAATTGCAAAAAGTCAGTTATAATTTCAATATTGAAAAAAAGACCGTGAACTTGAGGATTGAACACATTTAAGTAATTATTTTCGAACTATAAATAACAACAAAACTTGACACGTTTAAATGAAGATTGTTTAGCATATATCGAATCGATTACTTAGCAATTTATGTGTTAAATACGAAAGGGGTTTATCGAGCACAGGAGATATAAGCTTGCCCTATAAATATAACGTGACAAAAGAATTGAAATTTGAAAACTCATCTTTTATCGATTTTAGTTTCTTTAATAATTAATGTGTTTGAGTAGATTAAAATTGGAGATTTAAATTTTATCTCGTAAATCTATGTTGTGGACATTTAAATTCAATGTATTATTCATCAAGAATGTTCTATGATGTTTTTTAACTGACTGTATTGGTATTTGTAAAGATCGCAATTTGCTAGTAAAGAAATATCAAGAAACCATGTGCGATAATATTTTTTATTTCCGCAAATTATGAATTATGATAATTCAAGTAAATCAGACTAGGTCAAAACAGTACAAAATACTCAGTCGGAGCCGTCTATGCTTTTAGGTGTTTATCTTAAAAAACTCCATTTTCACATCTCGAACAACCTTTCTTACCCAAGTAAGAGTAAGAAAAGAAGTTTGTTTTTTTCTTCTGCTCACTTTCCTTCCCCTCTTTTTACAAAAAAATAATTTACCTTTTGTATTATTTTCCCTTTATACAGCACACTTCGGCACTGAAATAGATACACGCTTCTAGACTTCCCTCAGGACAAATAGCCTATAATGTCGAACCCATTTTCAGAAACCACAGTGTTGATGATTCTACCACCACCACCTCCTCCTCCTTGGCGTCTAACGTGAATGCTTTGTTTAGTGAGAGGCTCCGGCCCGAAACAAAAAGAAGATCTTAAAAGGCAGTAACAGTAACTCCGCTCACAATTCCCAAACCATCCCCTCATCTCCGATATCAGCTCCGGTATTATCTTCAAGAGACCCAGACTGCGTTCCCTATTGGAACGATTGAGTCGCGAACTGGTCAAGGAGATTGTGGTTGTTCACAGAGACAGGGCTCTGTAGATTCGCCTTCGACCTCATCGAGTTCATCTTCCATCTTAATAGCACAAGGCTCGTGGTTCTCCCAAATGACAATCCAACGGATGAATGGGAACTATCTCAGGATATCCTTGCCATTAACACTGTCTTCATCTGTCAACTGTATGAAAAGCGATCTGTAATTATTTATTTGCACTTTCTTTCACCTAACCAAATTAAATCACTTATTTTTTTTTTAGATACAGACGAGAACGGAAACAAGACAAAAAGCAAAAACGCGGGAAGAAAGCGTAAACAACGCAACGAGTCAAGAGAGCAAAGAAAGCAGATTTGACACGATCACTGAAGAAGATCTTGCTTCGACAGTGGATGGGTTGTGCTAAATTGGTTTATAACGTGGTAGTAATCAATTACCATCAGCATTATAGAACTACAAAGCAGTTTTTTCAGAGTGCTTCTTCGGCTGAAAATCAGATACACAAATGAATAGGCATTTATGGAAAAGATACCATATGAGGTGCTTGATCATGCTATTTCAATTGCTATACAGGCCAGAGATGAAGTTATTGCAAGAAATCGAAAGAAAAAAAGTCAAGATCCTTACAACATACTTCATTTTGCCTCTAAAAAGGATGACTGCCAAACGATTACTATTCGTGCCCAGTACTGCTGTGAACCACTTCGTTTTTACCTAAGGCTATTACATAATAAGGTTCTTTTTGCTAGTGATCCGGATCATCCACGTTATAAAGGTTTAGCAAAGTCGAAAATACAATCATTGTTGGCCGAATGATACTGGAAAAGTTACAATGGACTCGAAATTAATATACGAGAAAATTAGGACATTGGACATTTGTATGGGTGTATGAAAAGTCTATCCGTGAGAATCAAGCGGAAGAAATCCATGTTGCTCCTGGTGTCCGAACTTTTCTCACCCACAGTCGGCTATGACAATGATATTAACCGCATTATACGCCTCTGTCTTTCTCTGGATGCACTTATTTTACGCACCAAGCAAAGAAGTGTAACTCGAGTAATTATTATCTGTGCTTGGTTCGCGATCACGTGATAACAAACCAATAAGAATGCGCAAATCATGTGTGTGCCGGCAACTATTAAAGGTCAATTTTATCGTTTGGGCTAGGGTAAAGGTTAGAGTGGAGGACAAAGTTATATGTAAAATTGCTTCCCTGACAATTTTTATTAGAGCTCCAAGTTAGATTTAGAGATCTGTTCCCGTATTTTTCACATTTTTCATTTTTGTGTCGGATTTGTTTTTCCGGGCTGATCAAAAATTTGCGCATCCTTATTGGTTTGATCACGTGCACGTGATCAGGAACCGAGCGCAGATTATAATTATGCGTGTAACTCTACAAGACGAGCCCAAGCTCGCTTAAGAAAACGCATACAAAATTTAGTGGATGAAGTGCACAAAAAACTGCATTGTGGTTGGCTCGTACTTTTGATATAATAGTATCGCCGACATTTGATAGCACACAAATGTCACGATGCTGACAAGGAAGAAGACTTAATAATAGGACAGTTCGGAAGATGATGAGTTGGGTATGCGAGGTTTAGGTAACGATTGGTATTTAAGATGGAAAAATTTGGTAAGATTGTTTTAACGTGTGATTCGGATTAATTGGAACTTAAATGGCACCCGGGGTATTTTTCTCCGGGCATTGCTTGATGGAGTCTTAGTTATGTAATATAGCTATGCTAATTGGTTGATTATATTTGACTATGCTTAGCTATAGTTGATAGATTCAATCCATCCTTTACCCATTGCAATTCTTTTGGCTGCATCTAAATAAATCAAAAACTTGTTTTTGATTCTTATGTTCTTTATACATGTATTATGTACGCATATTACGTAACACAAAAGAAAGTTTATTATCTTGATACATGTAGTTGCATGTATAACGATAATAAGAGAACAATCAATGGTTTCAGTATATTGTTGTGATACAAATATTCCTTGCTTTTTTGTTTTAGTGGTGAAAGTATAACAGTAGCAGTTTTTTAAGCGTCATGATGGGATTAAGAATTTATATCATTACAAAACAGTTTATTATCTTGATAGAATTTCTTAAAAATACATGTACAATGAAAAACTAAACATATTGATATGAAATTGATGAAGCTTAGAAGTAGCAATCGTTTTTTTGTACCATAATGAACTTAAGGGGTTGGAGCGGCTATCAACCCAACACAGGCTGCCATACAAACACCTTGAGCGACGTTACAAGCGATGGCCGCAAGTGGTGCACCGAGACCTCCGGTGACTGTTCCTGTTTAAAAAAAGAATTAATAGTTTAGCGAAAAAGTATTTACGTATTTATCGTAGGTGAAGTTAATAATGTATGCATGCAAGAATTGTTATTTCGTTCATACCGGCGACTAAGCCTGCCGAAGCGTAACATGATACCCATCCAAGATTACAGGCGGTTTGGCAAACTGCATAGGCAATCGGTCCCGCGTGGGTACCATGAAGAGCGCAAAGGAGGACGACGAATGCAATGAATAATTGTTGTTTGGCGTTCATTTTTTCAAATTGTTTATTTTTTTATGTTGAAGATTGTTTAGTTTGTTAGCTTGAAAGATTGCTTAATTTGTTATGTTGAAGATTGTTTATTTTGTTATGTTGAAGATTGTTTATTTTTGATAGCGATAGTAAAGAAATGAACTGCAATATTGTTGGGTGTTTGTATGTTTTATTATATGTATTTGGTTTTATCAGTTGTTTGATTTTGTAATTGAGAACCACTCGACAAGTAGTGTTGTATTTATATTCATGAAAAAAATAATCCTCTTTAATACTCCGCAGCAAAAAACAATGTCATTGCTTATTTTGTCGGATATAATGGGTGATACATGTAATTGTCTGGTGATCACTTTTCCTGTTTTTCAACGCTAAACAATATCGATATTGTGCGCAGTAATATTAGTATGTACATGTAATACAGACTTCATTAGAGAAAGTAGGACAATAATGAAAAATGATGTAATTTCCATGAAATTCCTCGGGAATCTTGTGTTCAACTATGTAAACTTTATAAACTTTATTTTAGGATTTTCAGCCAAGAATCGAAAATAGGTTGCATAAAAGGAATTTCATACGTAGTGATACATGACATATGCCTATGCAAAATTACATGCGGTAGCAACGGAGGTCCCAGTACGTAATAATCTTTACACATTCACATTTGGATTTTAAGAAATGGTTAATATTTTTAAAAAATTGAGTCTTGTAAACACTTTTTCATCGCTTTCAAAATATAATGTAGTGATGTGGTGGGAGGGTCGCAGGTTCGAACAAAATTCTTTTTTACTGATGAACGTCGATGAAGTATGCTAGGTTAATTTTTTTATTTATAATCAAACACTTTTCAGTTGGTAAACGAGTGTGTCAAGAAAGAAAAAACACACCTACGGAGACCATTTTACTTTTTATAACCAATTAACAAACCTTGGAATTAATGGTGGTGTAAAGACTTCTAACATCGACCATTAATATATCATAAATCACAATAAAAATTAATTGTTTAAAATTTTAAACTCTGCGAATAAAACAATCAAGAGAAATTAATGATTTAAGCAGTAAAGAATTAAACAGAGTATGGTGCATAACATCTAAAGTCACCAAAACATTTATATTTTATAAAATGGATAAACTTCTTTACTAAGAAGTAAATACAAAATTTAATCCGTGAATATGATAGAATAGGCCCTTTCTGAGCATATTCACGGATTAAATTTTGTATTTACTTCTCAGTAAAGAAGTTTATCCATTTTATAAACGTTTGATGGCTTTAGATGTTACGCACCATAAAAGATCGAACGGAATATATGGATATTTATAGTAATTGTCAATATTATTTCAATACAATCATAAACAATAAGAGTCTAACTGCATCCAAGTAAAACAGAAACGTGTTTTTGACTTCTTATTATGGAATACAAGAGTCTATTAAAAATATCATTTATTATACAAAACAATCGAGAAAGTAATTAATGGTTCAATATACATGTACTATATATATCAAAAATTTGAATAATATAAAATTAAAAATTTCTTCCGTTTCATGTCGTAGCGAATTTAACGAACTTGAGGCGTTGGTACGATTTATGAGTCATCACACGCTGTCATACAGACACCCTGCACGATATTACATACGGTAGCTGCTAGTGGTGGTGCACCCAAGTTTGTGGTGATGGTTCCTGTTTTAAAAAAGGATTAATGGTTTAACGAAAAAAGTATTTATTTATTGTAAAATTGATAATTTATGCATTCACGAAATTGGTATTTCGTTCATACTTTGCGGAAGCACACGTGCGAGATTGCAGGCGGTTTTGCAAACCGCATAGGTCACAGGTCCCGCAGTAGCATTAAGAACATAAAAAAGAATAAACAAAATGATGAAAAAGTGTTTTTTCATTATTTTCCTTAATCGAAAGGAGGGGTGAAAGCACTATATTTATAAAGGTTGATCAAACTTTTGGAAATGTTTGACATATCAAAAATGCTAGAACCATCCCATAAATATATATATTATTTATTAAGCAAAAAAATTGTATAATTATGATTTGATATTCTTAAATGGTAATTCAATAATAGTAATTAAAATACAGTTAAACTCACACAATTGGAAACATCATACTTTTTTAAAAAAAATATAGAGTAAATGTGCATATATGTATTTTTTATAAGATCAATAATAGATAATTTCAAGTATAAATATGATTATTTATATGTAGAGAGATACAATTTCTATATTTTTAATATTTTTTAAGTCGTATAAATATTTTGAATTTATTTAAGATTTAAATTTATTATTAATTTTATATAATATAAATTTTATATAAAATTATTAAGATATACAAAAATTAAAAAATAAAAGTTTATTATTAATACTAAAATAAATTATAATAATATTTTGTATATTAATACTATATAATTACTTTCTTTATAATAAAATATAAATTTTCAAATCTTTATATTATATAAATTTGAATTATTTTTAGAAGAAAAATAAAAGTAATTATTTAATAGATTAAATTACTGAATGTAATATAAATAATATATCTTTTCTTCAAATTATTATTTATATTAACTTTAATATTATATTCAAAAAAATTATACTTAATCAACATATATAACAAGTTTATATCTCTGAAATAATTTAATATAAATATATAAAGTTATATTTAAATTAATTATATCATTATTAACTTTGCATTTTTTATATTTAGTAATTTTATATGAAATATAAATATTATCATCTTTTAATCTCTCAGAATATGCTTTATAGAAGTTTTCATAATATTTTTATAATACAATATTATCACTATTTTACTTAATTTTTGTTTTTACTATATCTTTTTAAGTGCTCAATATATATTTTAAGAGATAAGATAAATAACTAAAAGTAATGATGTATATTTATTAAATACTAGTTAACTAAAAAGTGACTTAAGAAATCTTATAATTTAATATATATAATATAATAATTACAATAATAGTTTATAGACAAGTAAAATATTATGAATTCAGTTTATTAAATTATTTCAATGATATACTATTACAAATATATAAAAGGTCAAACTAATTTTATAAGTTTGTTTACTAATCATTAAATTAGCTTACAAATTTGAATTGAAATTGAAAGAGAGTAATAAATTAATAAAAATATTAAAAAAAGAAGAGATATTTAAGATCTATACCAATTTTTACAGAAATTGTATTTATTTAAAAAGAGATAATAATATGGAAGAGTTATGAGAGAGTAAAGATTAAAAGAGAAAGAGTATATAAGAGAACAAAGGAATAGTAAAAGAAATTCAGAAAACTAATTCTCTATACTTGTATAAGCTTTTCAGAGCTAAGATAATATAATTAATAATAACAATAATAAAGACTCTTTTACTTTGTTCTTTTCATGAGTGAAAAATATTCATTAATAATCAAAAATTTAAATATGATAATATATAACTATTATAAAATATTATTAGATCTGAGTTATTGAACATAAAAAA
>CAJVPL010001879.1:0-11320 GCA_910591945.1 Ambispora gerdemannii
TAAACCAACGAAATCGGGTTAGGCGGATTTACCAAAATTGAGAGATTAGCGAAATTATTCTTAACCCGGTAACATTATGTACGAGATTGCCACAGGTGAACGACCATTTGATGAAGTCATGATATACACCTAGTGTTACATATACAAAGGACCTACGATACCAAATACATGTAATGTTCCTAAATTATTCAAGTTTATTATTGAAAAATGTTGAGATCCTATTCCAGAAAACAGACAAACTGCCAAAGAACTTGAAGACTTTCTCTTCTCTATCTGGGTAGAAAGTAACAGGGAACCGAATACTTTGCATTTTCAGTACTACAGCTCTTTAGAATATCCCAAGACAAATGAGGAAATTATTGAGTGTCTCAAACTAGAAAGGCAGAAATGGAAAGGGCTTGATAAGGAAATGAAATTAAAAAGAGCATTCCTGCAAATACGAACGAAAAACAAATCCACTCAATGTGTCAGTTTGTATGTTCCAAACGATTTCGATTTCAGCATACCACACGAAATCAAAGAGAATGAATAGATCTTACAAGAATAATTACAAATTCGCATCAGTATTAGATACAACTGGACGGTAAGTGTTAATTGCATATTTGTCTTCTTTTTGTAGTCACATGACACGCTTTCACATAATGACAATGCATCGCGATAGTAGAAGTTAAAGCAACATGTGAATATGGATCCTATTTTTCCGATAAATAGGGAAATATTCAATTTCACATTTATGACTATGTCAAAAAGATTAAGTTCCGGTTCGTTTTTTCAAAATTCAAAAAAAAAACACGTAGCATTGAAAAGTCAAACAGTACTAATTCCTTTGGAATTCCAATATTTTGAGTCATTCGCTCCCCCATCATTAAAATGGTTTATTATAACGAAAACGATGTTACTTTGGAATTTATTTGATGACATTTAGGAACCTCCAATTTTATTAATAGTTTGCTTATAGTCCAGAGTAGTTTGGTTAAACTATTACCAACTACATGTACATGTGTAAGCAAACTTGGTAAGGTGGAAGTTTGTCAAGCACAAATGTCAAACATTTAGCATTCTTTTCTAATTAGTGAATCCCAATCGTGTAATGATGTTTTATGAACCTCCTTTTGCAAGATATTCAACATTGATGGAATTCATTCAAATGGGTAAATGTATCAATTTCTTGCATTCTTTATTAGACAGTTGATATCTTTATTTCAGATTTATATAGTTGGTTGATAACTTAACACTCATCGCAGCAGTAATTATGTTGACCAAGCCAGCATTTACTACAATCGTGAGTTATATTCCGTGGTTTATTATTGTTTTCATTACGATGACGGTAAACATGTTATCGGTATTAAATCTTAGCGATAACGATAATACTATCGTTATTGGCTAATTTTTATCCATTATCATTTTGCGCAACTTTATTACATAAATCAGTTTCCTATATAATGCCACCGATTCTTCATAAAAGCAACCATGACAACTGCGTCAACACCCATCTCTACCTCTACCTCAGAAACTGAAGAACAAATATCCACGTTAGCTGATGTGGTCAAAAAGTACAAAACGAACGAGCTTATCGAATTTTTGCGAAGGCAAGAAGACTTGGAGCTTGACGATGATGACTTGAAAATTATCTGCAAGCGAAAAATTACGGGTCATGCTTTTTCTCAATATGACCAAAAAAGAGTTTATGGAAGCTGGGTTGGAAATAGGATCAGCGTCAGATCTTACTGACTTAATTAAGGACCTCAAGTAACAGATATTAAGATTGTATTCGTCAAACCGCATTCTGGAGACTAAAGAGGTGTGTTACAAAAATACGGAATCGATGGCGACAACTTAAATTGCATTCCACCATTTGATCCGGGTAAGCTAGTAAATTGTAGGATTGTCTTGTGCCTTGGCAACAGGTATTTATTGATGCTCGCTTAACATATATTTTTCACAGAAAAAGTAACAATCGATGACAACGACAAAGAATTACAGTATTGCATAGATAAGATTAAACGCAAGATGAAAATTTATTGGTCCGGTACTTGATGCTAACGAAGTTGTACATTCTTCATATGTCGAGGTTGTCTTACTTGGGAGCTTAGGCATGGTCGAAAGAATCACCGGTAAAGCACTTGTTCTAGAACCTCAGTTCGATCACTCTATTAGTAAAGTAAGGAGTAAGAAAGTAAGAAACCATCGGTTGAGTCAATATTGCTGGAAAGAAAGGTGAACAAGCGAATCGGGAAGCAATTCAATGTTATTTTCGGTTTGGGAAAGCTCTATCAGAACGCAGGTTTTATCGATCATTTGTCACGTGTCGATCCGGGATACACAATTCGTATCCCGTGCATGTTTGTGTAATATACGATCCGGAATACACGATTCATATCCCGTGCATGTTTGTTTAATCATTCGTTTATTCATAATTACACCCTAAAATGACATTCAAATTACTAAAATACTAAAATCTAGTTACTGTTATCGTTATGTATAAATAAAGCTTTATATAATTAAAAAAATTATAATATACACACCCCTACAGTATATTACCGGAAATTTAATGTCGATCATTCAACGAATCAAAGTTTTTATTATTAAATAAAAAATTATCGTATTTATTAAACATACGATAAATTAAAGAAAAATAAAGTAGTGAATATACAGTTATATTGGTTCAAATTTAAGAACCTACAATTAATATGGCGTGCTTTTGCCATTGGCTTCAATAACTTTGTCTACGCGTCTAGGTAGACTCAAAATTAACTCACGCAAAGTTTCCAAATCAATACTCACCCATTCCTCTTGTAACATACGAATTAATTCTTGCTTTGATGTAGGTAACGGTCTTCTTTTTCGAATCTGGCAGTCCAAAATATCCCACAGATATTCAATCAGATTGAGATCAGGGCTTTGATCAACCCAATCCAAAAGTCGAATACCATGTGTTGACATCCATCAAGTCATATATATTGAGGTGTGACATGGTGCGCTATCTTGTTGAAATGTAACATATGAATATTGGTGAGCTTAGGGTACAAAATAATTGGTGAGAATATTAACATAGACATCTGAATTTATGATTTCTTCTACTGGCACCAAAGAACCAATCCCATCCCAACTGAAACATTCCCAAAACATCACTGATCCTCCACCAAATTTAACAGTAGGTTTAATGCATGCTTGGTGATAAGCTTCATCAGGTTTCTGCCATACTCTTACCCAGCCATCCGATTCGAAAAGTGCGAATCTGAACTCGTCAGACCAGATTATATTTTTCCATTGCGCTTTTCAGTTATATTTCTCTCAGCATCAATTTAATCGATGAAGTTCTTGATTTGGAGTCAAAAGGAATTTTTTTCTTGGAGTGTAGCTTTCGAATCCTATTTTATCTAAGTATTTGCAGATGATATTAGCATGATAAAAAGTGTTGAGTTTGTCATTTAGTTCATTTGTGATTTCACCAAGTGGATAAAACTGATTTTTTAGAATAACTCGTTTTAGTGTATGTTTTTCATGATTGGTCAGAGTTTTTGACTGACCAGAATGTTTTTCAGGATGCGGAGAATTGGTTTCTCTATATCGTTTGATAATTTTTGAAACAAATTTTATAAGGTAATTTTTATTCACTATTTAGTTGCAAAATATTTTTTTAAATAAGCATCCTCATTTTCTTCCTGCTCGCCTCTCTCGTCACTCCACCTTCGGCTTCGTTCCCTAGTGACTCGTTTCTTTTTGGCTCCCTACGGTGGTTTCGGTTTGAGAAGAGAGGAAGGAGAGTTGTCTTTTTGTGCTGGTGTTTAGTTCATCGGTTTGATTAGAAAATCAGCAAGAAGAAGCCCATTTAAAAAAGCAAGCTGAACTTATCGAACAAGAAGCTCAGGCCAAATTAGCCGCTATTGCTATAGTATCATATACTATTGCTTGAGGAATATTGAATTTAAGTGCGAGATTTAGATCTTTGATGCCAGTGAGATAAGCACTGATTATTTGCTCCCTTTATTTGTTCGTCAACTCCTTTCTGTGCATTATAAAAAAGAGAAAAAATGGGATTGTTTTTTTTGTTTATTATTGTGTTTGTGTTATTATGTATGATGTCAATAAAATTGACTTTTTAAACTTTGGATCAGCATTTTGCATGATCAATTTCTGGTAATATACTGTAGAAGTGTGTAGTTTATTATTGTATAGAACATCCAGTTATATAATCTTCCAGATATTTTAATATCAAATTGTCTTTATATATTTAATTATCTGTAATTTTTTTGACATTTTGTTGATCTTTCAGTTATTTCTTTAATTGGTATTTTTAATTTTTTCTTATTGACAGAAGATACGATAATATTGCGAGCTCTATGTCTATCTGTTATTATATAATAATAGTTTGCTAAATTTAAAGAATCATCAAAAATGATAATATCTAAAACTAAAAAATTTCAAATTCAAGAGATAAAAATTATTTTTCAAGAATTATACTATTATATATTCACAATAATAATCTAAAAAAAAAACAAGAGAATTTTATATTAAAAAATCCTTATTCATTGCGAACAAATACATAATGCATAGTTACGATATATCTTTAGCTTAAATATTGGCAACTTCAAATTGCTCATTCATTCAAAGTTAATATTAAATTTGTATTATAATATTAGATGAGTTAGAAATAACTCTTGAAAAGTATATGAATCTTTTAAAAAACTTTTTCTGCAGCATGTTTTTTTTATTATGAATCTAATATCAGTCCAATGATTTTTCTTATGAATGACTCATATATTAAATGAAATACATTAGCAAATTATTGGTCATAATTAAAGCAATTATTATGTATATTTCATATTCTTTAAGGATTTTGGTGTTAACTACTTAATTCAAAGTATAATATAAATAAAGAACATAAAAAATCTATAATAAAAAATATGAAGAAAATATTATATGTGCAAATAAAAATCAAAATAATATGGTATTATTATAAATTAAAAACTAATTATTATTATATATATCCAAACTTACAAAGGCATTTTGGAATTAAAATTAATTATGAGCAGTATTATTTCATTCTGAACTTCTTTTACATGAAAATAACACAAATAACTATGTAAAACACAGCTTTAAATTGTTAAAAGATATTATATTTACACATACTTAAGCATATAATAGTGTTCAAGTATTCCAATTTATTAATATAAGTATGGAAAACTTTTACAAATATTGATTACTTGGAATAGCACATAATCATTCTGGTCATTTAGAAATTGCTAAGCGATTTTTGTGTCATGACTGGAAAGTAATTAATGTAGTAGAGATTTAGCAAACTGATATTGATATAAAGTATCTGGTTCCAAGTTATTGACTTATTTTATATGATCAACGTTGAAATTTGCATATGTACCTATTTCATTGAATTATCTGGAGCACTGTACAAACATCAGGATGCAGTAACTACAAAATATTATATTGGATTATTCAATCATTAACACTTGATAATCATGCTTAGTTTGCATACATTGCACATGATAAGTGATTAATTCAAATTAATTTTTGTATTAATATTTAATATTATATATTAATAACTTTATTTTAATATTTTAAGGAACTATGACAGATGATTATTCTTTTTATACATCACTTTATGCTTATACAAATGATAACTAATATAATCAACAAAAATATAATATAATAATAATAGAATTTTAAATAATCAAAAAATTAACAAAACTCAAGAATCAGAAAAGTCTAACGTGGATCACATTACTGTAGCAGAGATCAATGAAGCTCAAGAATCAGAAATCAATAAAACTCAAAAATCAAAAAAGTCTAATGTGAACCAAATTACTGTAGCAGAGTATATATATTATGCATATATTATACTTTTTATCTTAGTTTACTAATTCATACTAAATAATTCATTTTTAAACATAATCCAGCTTTTTTTGAGCCATTTCTTGAAACTGTCAAGCATGCTTATAAAAACTGGCCCGCAACTTCAGACTGCTCTTGAAAAGTTAGCTGAATGATATAACGCAGCAAAAACCAAATCTATTCTGACATTAACATTTTTTCTTTATAATATAAATTGTAATATTAATCCACTTGCACGTGTGAAGAGTGGTGCAAAAATTCAGACACAAGTCGAATCAGTAAAGCGCAGAAAAGCTGTTGATAATAAAGAAAATATTGACCATTCCAGTGTGTAAAAACAATTGATAAAAAGACGCATAATCTTGTTCAAAATATTAATAATAATTATTTGAATTAATTGCTTTTAGCTAGTGTAAATATTGCATTTATATATAATGCATATATAAATATATTTCATAATGCTAGTTTAATAAATTCATGTGGCTGTCTTAATATAAAAATAATTTACGATGCTTATTACTCTATTGTATAATATAAAGTTTGTATTCGAATAAATATTCGAATAAAACAATATTCAAATAGCAATTAAATAGATATTTTTATTCAAATATTATTTGGATAAGAATTTTGATCGAATATAACAACATTTCCCCTTAAAAATCATCTTCTGAGGACCTAACATTAAACAAAATCGCGAGTCATATTATCAGATGCTTTGAGAGCGAAATTTTAATGGAACGTATGTATTAACACTTATTTATTATAAAAAAATATCACACACATGTGTGGAACACCCTACAGGAAAAATATATCAGATATTTTACGTGATGCATAAGCAATTTCTCAACAATATGTCATGAATTAATTCAGTATGCAAGTGAGCGCATTTTCCGTACAAATACATGGAATAATCATATTGAATTTAAGATTTCTTATATTTTCCAGATACATATAGCATATATATAAATTTTCAGTCTGGATACAATCACGTCATGTACACAATCCTGAAAATCACAAATGTATTGCATATGCAATCTTTATATATTTCGTAAAATTTCCTAATACAATTGCATTCACATCTCTTATATATTCAATACAGATTATTTATACTACACTAAATAACTAGTCTACTCTATGTTTTCTACGATTGGTCACTGTTCATCTTTCTTAAGTTGCTTTTGACATGATTCTTGCTGCTTTTGCCATGAAATGCATTTGGTTTGGTCAAATAATTCGGATTGTTCATGCTTTTAGCTTCAGGAAGTTCTTGTGAAGTTGTTTTCTTGTCAGATCCTATTAGAAAATATAAAATTATTAGCACTTATTCAAATAAAAACATCAAGATCTTCTTCTAATTATAAAGCAAATACCTAATATTGATCTGTGATGAGCTGGAAAAAGATATTTATAAAACAGTATCATTGCGAGATCTTTTTAATTTGGGCTTGACTGTATTAATTTGGTAAATTTCTTCATCACTAGAGATTGCATGATCTTTAAGTTTCTGTTTTTATGATTCCTTTTGCTTGTGAGATATAATAATAAGGTTTTCTTTTTTTTATTAGTGTCAAAGGTACAGTTGGTAGCATACTAGAAATAAAATAAGCACTATATTAATAATATAAAATTAATAACAAATTTATTAAAATTGAAAAATGATAATATTTACTTCAAAGTTTTTTTATTATTTTTTCTGGACTTATAAAGTGAATTTGATCTGGATGGCATTTCTAATAACATATCTTAGAAATAATATATTTTAAGTATAAAATATGTTATAAAATAGACTAAAATACATATCTATTCTTATATTATATATATTTTCTTCTATATCAGAATAATCATCAGTAAACTCTTGATTTTCATTATTAATTTTTTCATAATTACTTTGAAATTTATTATTGTTATTTGAAATTATTTCTTTTTCATTATGACTTGAAATCTGATTGAAAATATCTTGTTTCTTTTTATTTTATTTAGATTTAATTATTTGATCTTCAAGTTCTGCTTGAGAAGCTTGTCGAGTTCTTGCATAATTTATTTTTTTCATGATTGATTTTATAATTTACTATAATAAAATAATAAATTATAAACTTCTTTAATAGTAAAATAATTTTATTTTTAATAACTTACCTCTATTATTTATAGATTATAAAGTGCTTTATAATATATTCAATTAGATTTTATATAAAAAAATTCTTTAAACTTTGCAGCTGCTTTATTAAATCATGTATCTTAAATATTTTGTGGAATTTTATTAATACTTTTTTTATTCACTAGTTTTTTTATAAATTTCGAAGAAATTTCTATTTAAATAATAAAAAATAATATTTACTTTAAGTCTTTTAACACTTTGCTCTGAAATATTTATAATAAGTATAATTGGAATATTGAAAAGATATTTTTCTATAATAAGATGCTTAGTAGATTATTAAAGTTTTATTTGATGTTTTTGATGAACTATATTATATTGATTTTTAATTATAATAAAAGATCTTTGTCATTAATCTTGTAGAGGAGCAGAAAATAATAAAGAAAGATTAGTAACAGAAAGAAAAATATCTTCAGTATTATTATTTTCAAAAGATATTTTGTATAGTATGATAAAAGTTCAAAATTTGACAAGTATTTATAAATAAGATATCAAATCAAAATAAAATAAATGCATAAAATTATGATTGATCTGATTAAATATTTTGTATTACTTAATTCTTATTGAAGAAAAAGCTAGTTTTTGTATTTAAAGTCAAAAAAGTAGATATAATAGCTAAATTAGATTTAATAAGTAATTTTTTGTACAAAAATTGATATAAATAGCTGGTATATATAAATATTTAGAAATAAATAAATATAATAAAAGTTATATGAGTAGAATTAGTTAAGCAACTTGACATAGAATTTGGAACTGGATTTATTTTTAATATTAAAATTCAAATTTAAACTAAATTAAAACTAAATTCTAATTTTAAAAATAAATCTAATTCCAAACTCTAACTTGATATATTAGTTTATAAAGTATATAAATTAGTATAAATATATACTAACTTCTAAAACTTGAATAAAAATTAAAGCTTTGTTCAAGTGAATTTGAGATTATCTGAACTGAGAATTTTGAATTAAATTCGAATTTGATCTAAGTAGAGTTGTTCAAAATATAATTATATATATATTTACAAATTTTCATTTAATTTCAATTAATATTGAATGAAAAATAACAATTTTTATGCTGATTCAAAATATTTTGAATTAGATTAATCTCAATCTAATCTAATAAGAGCACTAATAAAAATAGCTAGCTAATTCTAATTATAGTAAAAATTTATAATACTTGTCTTTTTCTAAAAAAAAATAAAACTTTTATGTAAAAATTATGATATTATTATAGATAAATTAAGTAAAAATCAATTTATTAATGTCAATTATTTATTTATTCTCATATAGTAAAATATTATATATTTTTTAATTACTTTAATATATACTAGTTAATCAGATATCTAATATTCTTAATATAATATAATAAAATCTTTTTAGTTTTAATATAATAATCTTATAATGATATATAATCTAATAATACAAATTATATTACTAGCTATATTAATAACAATTACTAAATAGTAACTGATAATAAAGTTACAAGAGCTATATTATTATAAGAGATCTAGATTATATAATTAGATAATTAGTATTAAAAAGTTAAAACTTAAGACAAATTATTTCAAAATTAATTTTTTAATTTATTTTTAGCCAATAGATTAAATTAGATTTACTACATCTTTATTTATTAGCAAAAAGTAGATTAAAAAGATTAATTTTGAAATAATTTAATATTAATTATCTGAATTAATTCATTTAGAATAATATATATTTATTAGATACTTTATTGTATCTATATTATTATTTTGCAAATTGCTCTTTACAAATAATACTTTAAATATTATTTAATCATAAAATAATTTGTAAATATATTGATTATATTAAAAAATTATCAAGAATATACTGTTTTACTAAAAATATATAAAAGATATTTGAAAAAGTATCAAAATAAATATAATATCAATATATGACTTGTATAATTCCATTAGAAGATAAAACTAAAATAAATTTTAAAAAAATATTTATAATAATTTAAAAATAAATTATTATATTTAATATTTTATTAATCTAAATCTAAATCTATTTAAAAATAATTTTTCAAATTAAAGCTTATAAGAATTAATTGAATTTGATGAATCTATATTAATTGTGACTTTTTCAAGTTTTGAAAACAAAGTGAATCAACAGAATTTGAATTACTTTTATTTATAGAATTTGAAATTGAAAATTCTGATTCAGATTGGAATAGTATTGAAGAAATTAATAATGAATTAGATAAATTATCAAGTAAAATTAAATTTAAATTTTATTATATATTTATAAATTTGAATTTTAATACATTACAATTATTTAATTTGAAATCAAAAAGTAATATTCTTTCTAACTTTATTTATATTCAAATTTTAAAAATCTTTAAATATAATAAAATATTCTTATATTAAACAGAAAAATATATTTCTAAGCTTTTAAAAATTAATATATGTATTAATTTATATTGTGCTTTTACAGATTTATATACTAATTTAGATTATTATTTATATTATAATGAATCTTGATATTTTTATATAATATATTATATTAAAAATCTCGAAAAAAACTATATATTTTTCATTACAAGATTAACTTTGTATTTAGCTTAAAGATCCAGATTGTGCAAAGAAAATATTATATTGATCAATTTATTAATCTCAAAGAAACAATTTAGATAATATTTATAATAGAGATATTTATAAAAGTTTATTAGATTAAGATTTTTTTAGTGAATAATATGATATTTGTTTAATTGAATCATGTGATAGATATCAAATTTTCAAGCAAAAATGTGATAATTATTAGATTTTCTTTTTATCAATGTCAATTTATTATTATTAGAATGAGTTAAACAAGAAAATTTAATGGTGATAGCTATAATTTCTGGATCAAATATATCTAAAAATATAAATAGCTTTTTATATTTATTAATATAAGAATTTAAGTTACTTAAAAGTATATAATATTTAATTATATATTAATAAAAAGTAATATATTTTAATAAAATTTATTTAGTTTATTAATAGAAAAAATTAATTGTGAATATTCAGAACAAAAATTATTAATATATGCACATATAATTATATAGACTGGTGATATATTTGCTATTGTTACCATTTTAATAGGACTTTGGGTTCTGTCACGAGAGTACACGTAATAGAGTCAGGTGGGAGAGTTGACGTATTAAATAATTTTAAGTTGGAAGAGTTTACTAAGTTATCTAAAGATAGGTAACGTATGTTCGTTTTGTTGGTCAGCTAGAATGAGACCAGAAAGATTCAAAGGTAATAGTGTTTCTTTTATAATTCAATTTATAATAAGTCGAATGTTTAGTTTATAAACAAGT
>CAJVPL010001880.1:0-11319 GCA_910591945.1 Ambispora gerdemannii
GAATAATTCTTTTATAATTCTTTAAAGTATAATCTTTTTTATTATTAAAAGTATAATATTAATTATATAATTCAAATTATTATTCAAAAATTTTGTCTTTATTAAATTATTTTAATATTATTTTTATATAAATATTTATTTATTTTACTTTTTTTTATAAAGTAATTTAAATTAATTATTTTTTTTAGAAAAATATAAGCTTTTATATTATTATATAACAACTACTTTAAAATTTATTTCAAATACTAACAAAAATCTTATATTATTATATGTGAATTAACTTCAAGATTAATAATAAAATATTTTAGCAAGTGTCTTTAAGATTGATAAATATATATTGATAGATATTAGAATAATTAAGTAAGTATTTTTTGTCATGCTTTTTTTTGAATTTTGTTTTTTATTGTATTTTTATATTTGTTTTTTTACTAATATATAAGTAATATTATATTAACAAGACAAATTAATTAATTTTTGATAAATATATTAGATATAATACAAATAATTTATAATTATTTAATATTTTAAGTTTACTTTAAATTATAAGAATTTATATATAATATAGTCAAACTTCTTTATAGTTATTACTAGAGATAGCACAGCAAGTATATGATACTTATTTATCACCTGTTGCAACATGTTACAACTTCAAACTTTTATAAGCTGCAACTAGTTGCAACTAGATGTTGCTTTATTTGTTATTAAGTTGCAATAGTTATTGCATTATTTTTAGTTATTACTCTTAGAAAAGCAAAATTTGATGACTATAGAGGGAATATGACTATAAAAAATTTTTTTATTATATTTATATATAAATAAAAAAGTAAAATAAGGTGACTATAGAGAGATATGACTATAAACAGATATAATTATAGAGAAATTTAATTATATAAATATATTATCTTTGATAAAAATTATATATAATATAATATAAAGTTAGTAAGTAGTTAGAGTTTTATAAGATTATTTTTATTAATAATTATTTGATTTTTAATATATATTATATTATATATATTATTTTTAATTGATTAAATCTCTTTATATAAAAATATATTATTATTTTTTTATAATATTATATATATTTTATATTTTATTTTATATGAAAATATGATCTGGTGCAAAAAGATTCATATTTTAAATAATTATTAATAAATTATTTTTTAAAATAAAATTTTAATTCTATCTTATTTAATTAAGTCATTAAATATTAGAATTTATTTTAATATATATATATTTCATAAAAAAAATTTTTACTAGTAATAACTTTTGAATTTTTATTTCATAAATTTTACTATATAAAATTTGATTAAAATTAATATTAAATATATGGGAGTGAGTCAACAGAAACCAAGCAAATTATATATATATTACATATATAATTTGCTTGGTTTCTGTTGACTCACCCTCATATATAATAAATAATTTAATTATTAAACTTTAAGATCTAATTTTGCAATAACTATTAATTTAATTTTTATAAAATTTAAAATATAGAGATGAGTGAACAGAAACCAAGCAAATTATATATGTATTACATATATAATTTGCTTGGTTTCTGTTAACTCACTCTCATATATTTTTATTAAATCTATAATAATATGCTTGTATAATTTGAAGTTTTAATATAATAAGTATAAATAATATAAATAGTTAGTTTAGATTATTCTTAATTTAATATAAAAAATTATAGAAATTAGTTAAATTTTATTAGAAGTAATTATTAATTTTTGTTTTGAGATATGAATCTTTTTGCACTGGATCATAATTTTTTTCAAAAAATTTAATAATAGTATAATATTGAATAATTATAAATTATTTGCACTATATAAATTTATAAAATTTTAATAAATAAATTTGTTACTAAATTTGATAATTTAAGAAATAATATAATAATATAATAATTAATTTAACTAATTAAAATTATTTATTGTTTATAGAATTAATTTAATTATAATAATTATTATATATAATAATAAAAAAATAATATAACAATATTAAAATTTATTAATTAAATATAGTAAAATATAATTTTTTTTTCTTTATATAAAGTTTTTAATTCTATTAATAAATAAAAAAAATAATATTAAATATTTTAACATAAATATTTTTTTTATAATTAAAACATATAAAAAAATAATTAATTTTATATATAATTAAAATAACTTGATCAAATTAAATCTAAAAAATCTAAAAAATATATATATTAAAATATATAACATTATCTTTATTTTAATATAAAATTAAAAAATATTTATTAATAAAATTGAAAACTTTTATATAAAGAGAAAATTCTGTATTGTATTTATAAATTTTGATATTGTTGCATTATTTTTAATTATCACTATTACAAATAATAATTATTATAAATACAGTAATAATCAAAAACAATATGATAATATTAAATATAATAAAATATGAATTTTTTTCTTTATATAAAAGTTTTCAATTTTATTAATAAATATTTTTATTTTTATATTAAAATGAAAATAATATTATATATTTTAATATTTTTTTTTCCAGATTTTTTAGATTTAATTTAATCAAGTTATTTAATTATATATAAAATTAATTATTTTTTATATATTTAATTATAAAAAAATTATAATTTTATATGCAATTAGAATAGCTTGATTAGATTAAATCTAAAAAATTTGAAAAAAATATATATTAAAATATGTGATATCATCTTTATTTTAATATAAAAATAAAAAATATTTTTTATTAATAAAATTGAAAACTTTTATATAAAGAAAAAATTCATATTTTATTATATTTGATGTTATTGCATTATTTTTAATTACCATTATATATTTATTTTTTATATTTACAAAAATTTTTGATTGATTTTCGTGTAATTATAGCTTTGGTTGTTTTGTTTATATAATAAAATTTCTATTAATTCTAATTAAATAATTATAATATTAATTTTTGAATTTATAATATACAATATTTATATTTATTAAATAATTTAAATTAACTTTGAACTTTATTAATCTTTTAATTTTGTTAATTTTGATAATTTAATAAATTAACTATAAAAATAATAAATCGAGCTTTATTACATAAAAATTTAAAATTATGTATTTTGTTGAATTTTATCAATATATATATATATATATATTTTTGTTGAATTTTTATTAATATATGTATTTTTGTTGGAATTTATTAATAAATACTTATTAACACCATAATTTTGTTGATCTTTTATAAGCTTGACCAAAATTAAGTATAGTTTAAGATATACTTTGATCTTTAATCAAAATTAATGATAAATTTGTTGATTCTTTATAATTACAGGCAAAATCACACTTTAATATAAAATTTTTTCAGCCTTCGGCCAATCAAATACTAGATCTCTGATGACGTAACGGTAATATACTTTGAAAATTCGGAACATTAGTTGATGAGTTTAGATGTTACGCACAGCGTTGTCACTTTACTATAATCAGAAGTTACTGGACTGGACCATATTGAATTGTAAAATTACTAAGTCCAGTGGTCTAGTGGCACATTATTGGATATGGTCCAGTTGACAACACTGGTCACGCACCGTTTATGGATCAATATCACATTTTTTCTCATATTATATATTGTTAATGCACGAAGTGCACCTTCTACGAAAGGTAAATTGAGTATGAATTCTATTTCCGGCAAAATTGATTTCGTGTGTCTTTATAAAGAATGCTTTGTATCTGATAAAGTAGTGGAAATTACTATGTACTAATTACGGTTACAAGCAATTGTCCTTTGCTTTTTTAATAATTTTTCGTTCACTCGTTTTTATTTATCTATCTTTTCGAAGAATTAATATACAAAAAATTGTAATTATCACCTAGAATTCTTGCGTTGAATATCTTAAACGATGGCACTATTACTCGCGGTACACACATTCCGTGCAAACTATGCAATGAAAGAATTCTGTTCAACGGAAAAAGTAAGAATCATATAATATGCTCTTCCATTGTTTAGCGACTTGTGCAATTGAATAATTCAACGTTTATCATGTGTTATTTCGTTCACATACCCCCAACAATATGCCTTGACGTCCTCTACAAACCTTTGAGATACTTGACTGATCAATCCCGGTTATACGTTGTGCTTCAGCTAAAAATGGAAATTCTCGAGTAGAACCATCGTCAAAAATCTGCTTGACAGCATCTAGCCAGAGGCGAATTGCATGTTGCATATTTTCTTTCAGTGTACACCATTCGAGATTAGTGGAATCACCGTCAGGCCCTTTGGGGGCGACTCCAAGAGTCATATGATTTACAAATTCTTTGCCTTCTTCTTCGGAGCAAAATGCTAATGTCACCAAGCGATGAACAAAATAATTTTAACTCGGAAATATCCTAAATGTAATGTTCCTTGGGTAATTGCACCATTTGCTAACTGAACCATACCTAAAGATGTAACTCTGAATTGTCGTGAATTAAGCTCTGTCTCTTTCCATTCTTCATTGAGATCGTCTTCTATGTAACCTTCACGCTTTGCGGAGTGCAAGGCACTCTAATATATTCAATACCACGTGACTAAAATATGGATACTGGTAGTTTACGAATACCATTAATATTAATATCTGTTTTTACATAACCGCTCCTTTTACAAATATTACCTTTTAAAACCACACCTTTATTGTTCTTGATATGTCCAAGCTTAGATACTAATTTATCTGAATCAGCTATAGGTAACCAAACCTCCATATAATATCTGTTATTTAGAATGAACATATCTTTTCAAATTCGATAGTTCAGGGTTTCACGTGTTTGTATTCAATAAGTGAATCACAAGCGGGCTCACTTATCCACCCGTAAGCACGAAGTGTGGGTTTACTGCGTCGTCAACGTTACCTGGCCTACTGGGTCAGAAAGCGATAATAATTTTTTGTGAATCGGGTCAGCTATTGAGTTATGGTAATATCGATATACACAAATAATGCAGAGTGTACAGACATAGTCCGATATGTACGCACGTTATTTACATTTTTACTAATTTAGAAACACGCTGTTTTTTAGCATATCTCAAAATAACAGAGACTTACTATTGATATATTGTTTAGAGAGACACACCTCCTCTATTACGTGCAATTCGAAAAATAATAAAGTTCGCCCGGACATTGTGTATATGCATTTGACGTGAAACAGATAATTATGTTATGCGTTGTAAAAAATCACATGACTGAAATTTCCGAGACCGCCGGTCCTGGAAAGATCTTGTCTAAGGTAAGTACTCCAGCCTCTGTCACTCTTTTCACTTTAAAGATTATTCAGAATTCGAGATAAGTACAGATTTCAAGCCTATTATTTATAAAGGCAATCCAGATCAAAAATAGTTTTAGAGAATATGGTAATTATAACTTTATTGAGCAAGAACTGTGTTTGATTTGTAATAGAGAGTATTGAATCATGAAATATATGGGAATAAAATGTTTACTATTTCACATGTGATCGTTCAAGTAATAACTTTCAAGTTTGCAATCATAAATAAATATATAAATAACAGATGATAGTGTGACTTACATATATAAATTGATAATGCTATACATTATTCTAAATAATGGTTTTCTTCACTTTTAGTAAAAGAATCATATGGGTTGGAATTGATAATTAAACTAACAAATTGGTCAGTGCTTAAAATTGGTATCTAATACCTGTGCCAATTTTAACAGAAATTGTTATATAATTTTATTAAAGATAAGAAGAGAGATTGAAAGAATGTATTCAAATACTAAAATAACTAAAAGTAAAACAAATAATATTGATATTTCTATATTTATATGTTCTAGTACTCTCAATATCAAACAAAATTATAATATTAAACTAAAATCAATCAATTAAATCAAATATTATAATCCAAACAAAATATTAACATATAATAAAAACAAATAATCAAAAACAAAAATTAATTTCTCAAAATATCAAATTACAATATATAGTTTCTTTCTTGATCTCACTCAAAATTCATGAAAAACAACTTGAAAAATACAAAATTTGAAGTTTGATTTATTAAATTATTTTTGTTAATATTAATAAAAAATATAAAAATAAAAATAAATATTAATAATATAATAACAAAATACAATTAATTAACTTGCTAAAACAAAAATTAAACTTTATTAATGTATTCAAAATATAAGAGAATATATATTAATAATATCCTATTTATACAAAATTTTTCAATATATATTAATATTATTTATATTATAAAATATTATAAAAATGAGTATTTTGATAATATCTGAATATTTTTAATAATGTCTATATTGGATATAATAAAAAATATAAAAGATATTTTGAGAGATATAAAAAGTATTATAATAGATATAAAAGATATTCTAAAAGATATAAAAGATATTTTGAAGAATATAAAAGATAATATTTCTATAAATTGAACTAAATCAAACTTTAAGCTAAACTCAAACTGAATTATTATATAAGTTTGAGTCTGGTTCAAGTTTAATTCAAAATTAATATATAATATCATATATTAATTAATAGAATTATAACTTTACTTATAAGCATAATTTATAGTAATAAGAATTAAAAGTTTATAAAGTAATAATTAAAGTATTTTTATTTTTATATTTATTAAATTTAATTTATTTTATATCAATTTGTAGCTCTTATTTTTAATTACAATTTTACTTATAATTATAGTTTATAATTATTATAGTAAAATAAATATTTATTATATCATAATTAAAGCAGATTAAAATTATAATAATTAAAAATATTTTTAAATTCATATAACTTCTTGAATATTTATTTTAAATATTAATTATCAATTTGTAGTTGGTTAAGATCTATAACTTTACTTAGAACTTTATCAAACATTTACTTGAACTTGAACTGGATTTTTGATCAGGCTCAAGTTTAATTTGAAGTTCAAACTGAATTTGAACCAGACTTTGAATTGGATTTAAATTTTTGAACTGGACTTTTGTTCAAGTTTGAGTCCAGTTCAAGTATGAACTGAACCAGACTTTTTTTTTCCTAACTCTAATATAAGATATTTCAAGGAGTATAAAAGGTATTTTGAGGAATATAAAAAGTATTTTTCTAAATATTAACTATTAAGCTAATTTAATAAATGAATAAAAATTAATAACTATTTTTGTCATTTCGATGTTTTCTACTATTTTTAGAGATTTCATATTATTTACTATTTTTAAAAGATTCTTTAATTAACAAATTTTGTAAATAAATATAATAGAAATAATAATCTGAATTTTATTTTTCGATGCTTATCATGTCAAGTGTTCATTGATTCTACAAATCCAGGAATCGAATCGAAATAATAGCCGAAAAATAATCTCAGGTTCGATTGATGAACCAATAACATAACTGGTCACGAAAACCAATCAATTACATGTACATGTAATCAATCAGATCAATTTGTGTGAAATTGCTCATCTTATTTCATTAAAGATGAAAAAACTGCCTTAAATAAATACTTCATTCAAAATTCTGGCAAGAGAATTGAAACGGAAAATCTCTTACTTACCTCCAGGATGAACAAAAAGTTGAACTATTGGGGTATGTTCTCACACAGAGATTCAATCGAAGTATAAAATAATGTGCTTGACTTGTTGCTTCATTTTTTTATTTTTGCTACTTAATCTTGTGTTTTTCTTTCTTCTCTGCTTATCGTCAAACACCGCCCAAAAAACACATTCACGTTATCGTAGAACCTTCCGTTGCAACCGGTAAGTGATTCGTAATAAAATTAATCAATGAAAGTGGACGCAATATGGCTTAACTTTTGATAGCCGTTGTTTCATTCTTGTCAGTGCTGTGTCATATTTGATAACATAACATTTTTCATTTCTTGCAGAGAAACGTACAAACTCACTTTCGCCATCCGATTTTTATGTTTTCTCTCTAATATTGCTATGATCATCAAACCCGGTTTCCTCATTTAATTTGTCTTTCATCATTCAGAGACTCGAGATTCAAAAAGAGCTAAGTTTTCTATCGATTCCTTGTCAGAACTTGGGCAGCACATTTCAATTGATAAGCCACCTGTTGAATCCATTCCCTTTGTTCCTCGCCCACAATACAAAAGAATATTTTCTTGATATACTTAAACTTGCTTTCATATGGATCACAAAGATCTCAAGATTGTCGCGGTATTGTCATTTCCGGTGGCAGTGGTATCGGAAAGACTTATAGGATTCGAAGTCAAAAATTTTATCATCAATGACGAAAGGACCCAAACACAAACAAATCATCTGAATGCAACTTTCGAACATTTATATATTGACATGAATGAGATAAAAAATTTTCTTGGAGACGGACTCGACTACAAACCTGGTTTTAATACATATCCTCGACGTCCAGAGCATATTAAGCTGACGAGAAAGCTTCTCAACATGATTATTGTGATATAATTTTGCACCAAAGTATGATCTCAGAATGCATGGAATTAATATCCAATGACACCAAGGACTATGATAAAGTCATTAAACTGTAAAATTTTTTTGCATCTCAGTATAGGGCTACCAGCTTTCATTTACCACCTATGAAATTTGGTGATTCTATGCTACTGTTTAACCAGTTTATCGAGCATTATATTATTAAAAGCAATTATAAGGTTGATAACAACATTTATCGTTCTATTGTAAACTCTGTAATAAGAATTCATGTTATTATTGAAATTACAGTTAAAATGATTTTAGTTCTGAGAATAAGAAATTCAAATGCATTTGAAAATTATGAAATGGCGAACACATTTTGGGAATTTCTATGCGTTTCTGTGAAAGCTAAATATTTCAAAGAAGACTGGTTGTCAAGCTTACATAGCGAGGATAATATTATAAAGCTATTATTTTATATTCATCTTCATTTACCCGTAAAATTAAATGGAGAGGTCGAGTGTCTCATTTTTCTTGAACAATCCCGCACTGATGATAATTTGTTCATCTCAAGGGCCCCATTAATTCTCATTTCTGTATTAGTTGATCATTTGAAATTATTCAACATTTTGACATCCTCTTAAAACTATTTGATTTGTTGACAGAAGAGACATTTCCACAATTTATCCTTCGTATGCATTACATCACCTATGTCCTTGCATTTCGTACTGGTATGTCCCTCACCATTTATGATATTTATGGTGGGTGTGCTATAGGTTCAGATGAAGTTTTAGACTGTGAAATTGATGTTCAACAACCAGTTGAGTACCATGTGCATGCAAGCTTGATACCTGGAACAGCTGGCCAATGCAACAGCTTAATCAGATCTGGATTGTTGGACAGAAAATTAGTTCCAGTGGCTTGTTCAAATAAGAGGGGATATCAAGAAATTGATGTCACATCAGGTAGATATTTTGTCTTGATTGCCAGAAGAACCAAATCTGCGGATGCAATAACACCATATGCCGACGAACAATGTGGTGCATAACATCTAAAGTCATCAAACGTTTGTATTTATAAAATGGATAAACTTCTTTACTAAGTAAATACAAAATTTAATCCATTAATATGATAGAATAGTCCCGTTCTGAGCATATTTACGGATTAAATTTATGTTTATTCCTTAGTAAATGAGTTTATCCATGTTATGCACCATACATGTATAAATTTAGTTTATCTGAACATCGAGTTCATACAAATTCTACGGGAAAAAAGGCTAGTGCTATTGGGTGCAAACAATTTGTACTTGTCACACCGAAACAATCGACGAAGAGGACATCCCGGAAATTGTGTTGTTGTAGCCGGAAAAGATTTAGTTGATTTATTAGTCTTTATGCAGATGTTGTCGCCAGGATTGCCATGACAACGGAAAAAACTGATGACAATGAATCTGATAATGGTATTAATGACATATTTCAGTAGATGATATACACATATAAACATCCCATTGCTAAATCACAAGACAAACAAACAAATAAAATATGTTTTAATACATAAATTTCTTCGAGTTGCATTTTTGGTACAATAATCCGCATAGCTAGAAATTCGCATTAGTAAGATGGGTACAACAAATAACGATAATGAAATACGTATACCAGAAAAGTTTCCCGACTCTGAAATCATACTACGGATAATTTTTGGGACAGCTAGGTCACACTTTTTCTGATATCTAATAAACAAGCCAAAAACATCAAAAATACTGCAACCTTGCTGACCCATCGATTTTTTTTGCATTAGAAATTTTTATTATATCTTCATCCTACCACTTCCTCAGCCTCCCCCATCCTTTCCATAACGTAGAAACAGAAATCATACATATAATCATTATTTTAGTGTCATACTATTTCACGTATATATTTCGGAATTTTATCTTTCGAAGAAAGTGTATTTCATGCATTACGTACATTCTATAGACATCGATGATGTTGTTTATTGTGTAATTTCGATCGTGAACAATTTCTCTAGCTTTGGTCATGGTTTTTGTATGGCTTATACGTTGTGTATATGCGCAATCGTGACCATTTTCCCTAGTTTTGGTCACGGTTTTGTATGACCCATATATGCGATTCGAAATTTTAATAAGTCTGCATATCATATAAACAGTTAATATGGCATCCGAACTAGATTTACTGAGACGACAGATTACCGAGCTTAGAACTGAGAATGCTTCGCTCATGGACGAAAATTCTGAGCTCTTGGTTAAGGAAGCAGGACTCATGGCTAGAATCGTGGAGTTAGAACAGATCGCCAAAGAAAACGTTGAGAATGTGAAGCTAAGGGATGCCGAGCTCAATGTCAGAATCGCGGAACTAGAATGGTCGGCAAAGAAAATGCTGAGTTTAAAATCAGAGTTGTGAAATTGGAACAGAAGCAGTCACAAGATGATATTTCTTCCAATACCAGTTCATCCAACGCTTCGTCAGAAGATAAGGAGGTCGATGAATTCGTGGATTCAAGAAATACGGAGAAGTTAGTAACGAGATAAGACAGAGGAATAGGGAGAAGAAGCTTCTAGGTGAATCGGCTGAAAACTAAACCCAGGACTTATCTTCGGATACTTCTTCTGAATTTTCATATGATACAGAAACCATCACGAATCATGACGATCAACAAAAAATATTGCAAGCACTTACCTCTGATTATCACGATTCGTGACTGTTTCGAAATCACATAATCGCAATTCGTGGCAGTTTCCAATAATGATTCTACTGAAATTACATTCTTGATAACATTTTGAATTGACTATTAGTAAGGCTTGAGATGGCATATATACTGTAGGTAACTTGCTAATTTTATCTATTCCAACTCCATCTTTCCCAAATAACATACGAATTTTTTGGCTCTTAGAGTTTTCATACGCAAGTTTCCTAATGTAATGCAAGGTAAATGGTTTAACATTTGCTTGTATA
>CAJVPL010001881.1:0-11316 GCA_910591945.1 Ambispora gerdemannii
ATAATAAAATATTATCCAATTAAATTTATGATATGAATTAACCAATAAAATAAGAACTAAATATTCATATCATAACACTAGAAAATTTTTCTGAACAATAAAAATATATAAGTATTCAAAACAATTGAAAATTAGAAAGTGGAACTTGATTTTTTATTGCTTGAACAAAAAATTTCAAAATTGATTTATCCAATTAGAGCATCAGAAATTTCGGAATAGAACAGGTTAAAATATTATTTGCCATTTTACGTACAAAATATAATAATGAATTCATTTTCTTTTATTACTTTTTGAATCAAAAATATATTTTAAACCAGTTGAAATTCCAATAAATATGAATTATGCCATTATCGTTATTGTTTCGCTTTTTATTGTGACAGAGCTTTACTTTTGGCAAATGACATGGGAATATTTTTGAAAAGAGATTACTAGATCAATGCACAATACAGTTGGAACTCGATAAAAGGAGCATGCGAGATAATGATTTTTAAGTCTTGAATGATTGTTTATATTCTAAGATAGGAATCGATTCTCAACCAAGAAATTACTCGATAACGATAACGATAACGATAATGACAACAATAATGACAACGAAACGCCCAGTTCATCTAAAATAAGACATTAGCCCTCGTGATTGCACGAATTTTGATCATTCATGTTAAAATGAGGCACAATTTCTAAAAAAAGCTTTGTGACTGCAAGAATCTCGCACATGAAATGTACGTGTTTTTTATTATTACAAATTACACAGAATTCAGCACATTGATACACAAAAATTCATGCCTATAATAAAAATGAATATTTAATAAATATTCATTTATTCGGATATGCAAAAAAAAGAACTCGATATATGTATATAATGAAACTAAAGGGTCGGTTTATCGAATGATGATGATTAGGGCTGTGACAGATATTACATAATATCCTGGGGGGAGAGCTCTATAGTAAATATATATTATGTAATATATGTCACAGCTTTACAATGAACTCACTCTCCTCGGGATCATATCAGACATGTGCATTTATAGAGTAAAGCTTGGGACTGAGCCGAGCGGAGGGTGTATATAGTGTGCGCGTTTATAGATAGTGCATTTAGAGTAGAGCTGGTTGCCTAAACTATTTGATAAAACAAGTTTCACTTTTGACTATTTATCTTTTCGAGATATTCGTAAATAAACCAGATTCGTAATAGTGCGGAAAATTTTACTAGAAGTTTAATTATTCATCGGTCCGATTTTCCGTTTTCTCAGTCAACCGGTTTAAAATTTTAACCGGCGCACATTGGCGTGCCAGTAACTTTTATCAATTCATAATTAGAAATTTTTATTCGTACAACTAATGATTAAGAAGATACTTTTTCTTTAAACAATTAAAACAATGGTATCGATATTGAAAAGGTTTCTACCTTTTTTAGTAAGAATCGAAAAATAAATGGTTAGTCCACACTAAACCTAAAGAAGCAACGATTTGTATATGTTTATAAATTTAACGTTTTCTGGCAACTTTCCCACTATTGAAAAGTGAGTGTTGTATGAATGTATATATTTTTTGTTTCAAGGTTCAAATTGTTAAAAATCCGACTAATTTATACTTATTATGCGTCCGTTTTTTCCTCTATTTTTAATGTAGCAATAACAGTTAATCATGAATTCAACAAATATACCGGTGGGTGAGTCGCAGTCACAAATTCTACATCCAACACCGATAGTTCCATTCATTTCAGACAAGCAACTTTCTCTACTATTACCATTGATTATTTATTGGGTTTATTCGGGATTCTTTCACTTAGTTTCTGTATATAAAGTATCTTATTTCGAAAAATATCGTATTCACTATACGTATGAAATGGAGACAAAGAATAAAGTTTCGATGGGTGAAGTGATAAAAGGAGTACTGATACAGCAGTTTCTACAGACACTTTTGGGTTTACTTGTGGTAGTAGCAGAAGACGAAGATGTGTTGGTTGATGATGCATACGAATTGAAAATTTATCATCAGAATTTCCATACATTGGTGAGTCAATTTGGACTGAACCGCCAATTGGCACCGTTTCAACATATGATTGTGTCTTCGACGTACTGGTATATTATTCCAACCATGAAATTCGCAATTGCAATGCAAGTAATTTATTAATATATATTTTCTTTTATCTAAAATTTTCAATTCAGAATATAATTAATTATAACTTTGAAATTATGAATTTTTATGGAAACAGGTTACTTTTTGATACCTGGCAATATTTTATCCACCGTCTATTCCATCAAAATAGTTTTCTGTATCGACACATTCATTCACGTCATCATCTTTTATATGTTCCTTATGCTTTTGGAGCCCTTTATAATCATCCAGTTGAAGGATTTGTGTTGGATTCGGTGGGTGCTTCTATCGCATTCAAATTATCTGGTCTGACAACACGAGGCGGCATGTTGTTTTTTTCGTTTGCTACTCTAAAAACCGGTAATTAATTTCTTTAATATTTATCATTTAAAAATATTTGCATTTTTATGTGTATTTAATTTTATTTTGATATATAGTTGATGATCATAGTGGATATGATTTGCCTTTTGATCCGGTTCAAATTCTTTTTGGGAATAACTCGGCATAGTATGAATCTTGAAATTGTTTTTTTTTTAAATGTTACCATATATTTACCTTTAATACTTATTTCTCATTTACCAAGTCACGATATTCACCATCAAAATTATGGAATAAAGATGAATTTTTCGCAACCATTTTTCACAATATGGGATCGAATTCTAGGCACTTACATGGCTCATCCTCCAACAACCAAAAAATCGTTAAATAGCGAAAATGAAAACAATAGAGTAGAAACAAGAACCAATAATACTATAAATTTCAATCATATATCGTCAAAGGTCAATGGAAATGGCAATCGATGCACAGAACAAGATAATGATCATATTCAATCGAGAGACAAAATGGAATCAAATAATCGGGGAAATTCTCCATTTCGATACAATCTAAGACCGAGAAAAGCTGTTTCTTCACTTTAGTATTGAACAAAGAATCGAAACAAAAAGTTCGGGAAGGAACTTGATGTCGAAATAGAAATAAGTTACCCGATTGCGTACCTACTCTTTTCTTCCACGGCAAAACTCAGAACTTTGAGACCATTTTTTTGATATATATTATTTTAATTTTGCGCGAGGAAGTTTTAATACATAGCTTTCTTTTTAGTCATAGATTTTTTCACTCACTCCCAACTCTATTAGAATTTCTTTATTTAAAAGGGCAAGCAATTTTGCTTTATCGTGTAACACATGGTGGTTGGATATTGTTTATTCGAATAATAAGCTTTTTAAATTAATTAATTGATCAAATAAATACAAGGTCAACCTCCGTTAAATCCAAGCACTAATTAGAACCTGCATAAACCGAATTTGGTTCTGGAACAGTTATAATAAGCACACCTCGATAAATCGAAGTTGATTCAGTCCAAGCCGCAGCAGCAAATTTAGCACCGCTTAACGAAAAACAATTAACCAGACAGTTATAGTAAATCTGCCTCGTTCAACCGAATTTACTAAATAAACCTCGATAAACTGAGTTTTATTAAAATTTTTGGTTTAACGAGGTTGACTGTACTATATATAAACCTGATTCGAATAAACGGAACTCGTATTCGATCATCTTATTCGTGAATAGATGCTCGAATAATGTCAAAACACTAATAAATTTATAACCAAGAGATTGAAGAAACAAAAAATTATTTTTTTTCAATATTCCATCTGATAAATCAACAAAAAAAATTATTTTTTTTCAATATTCCATCTGATAAATCAACAAAAAAAATTATTTTTTTTTTAAGTTTAGTGTCTGTCTGTATAACACGAACGAGTACATTATTGAAAAAAAAATGAAACTCAAATAAAAAATTATAAAAGAAATCTTTAATTGAAGAGAAAAGAAAGTTGGGAGGGGTGTTAATTTCAATAATTTCTTATATATATATGTGGCGTATCAAACGCAAATAATAAAAATTACGTACGACCGCATCGAAAAATATATACAACTAGGGTCGGAGTACGAGTAATTCGATCCATCCCCTCACCCAGCTACCATCAAAGAAGCCATCTTAATGATAATTAATGAATGCACTTGTGATTTCAATAAATATTTCACATATTCCAAAAAAGAATAAATAAAATAAATAGCTCTGCTCATCGTAATAATCAAGAGCCGACATAACACATGTTCAATGAATGAATTTCTTTTGCTAGATTTGTCCAACTGATCCCCATTCGGCCAGTCAATTTCTGTTCGTATTGTAGCAACTCGTACATGAATTTAAGGTTTGGCTGGATTATGACGTTGAGGCGTCTTGCTCGCACAAACAGATACGAAGAAACGAGGGGCCTGCCCAGTTGTCTCATAATATATGCGATTGTTATTGTGGCTGACCGCGATACTCCAACGCGACAGTGAATAAGGACATTACCATTTGTTTCACGGGCATTTTCTTCAAATTAAGAATAACATAACAAGTTAGCAACGTATATAATCATAACAGGAATAATCATAACAGGAATAATCATAACAGGAATAGTCATATATGAAATTTACCTATAAAGTTCACACAATTATCCAAATGTTTCCAGAGACTGTCAATGCCATCATCATACAAATTATCCAGAAATAAAACCTTAAAATCACGTTGATTTAATTTCGCATCTTCCCCTACTGAGAGTACATGCGTAATCCCTAAAGCCTTTAGCATTCCTGCGTTACACGCATGATTTAAATTACCGAGATACAAAAATGGTAGAATTCGACTGGGAAAACTTCCTTCAAAATGATGGGAATGAAACCATGGATACGTATTTGTGTCTACTTGTACGTTAGCTTCTGTTCTTTCTTGAATTTTTTGTTCTATGACTAGTAAAGTATTTACGTCATTTGGATACACGAAAAAACTCCGTGTTTCTTGAAGTTTAAGATAAGCAGCAGGAAGTCTTAGATCTTCATTGTACATGAGAAATGTCAACGCTAACAATGATGTTTCTGTGTAGCCGTCTATACAGTAAATGAGAATTTTACGGTCATATCCGTTTGCTTGTTGTGAAATAAATTCACAAAGATCAATCATTCTCGTGGCTATTACATCCAAAGCTGCTGGTGTACTATAATTCACGCCTGACGATACACAGTCCAGGTGAACTAATTCATTTGCTGAAGAATGCGGTGACGAAGGAGGTGAAGACGGTAACTTATCTAGTGCTTCGGCCACACTTATTAAAACTTCTCGAGTCGGCAATTCTGCCACATCATGAGCTTCAATACAAATAGAAAATTGATGTGGGTTGTCGTCAATCAAAGATATTGCTGAATCTGATGGATCATTTTCATTGATCACAGGTACATCAGCCGCATTACCTAACTAAAATAGAAAAAATAAATATTACTATTTTGCTGTCGTCTCGTTGGGAATTTCTAGTCAAAATATTTACCCAAACATTACGAGAAATTTCAGTTGCTTCCGTTAATAATCTCATTTCCTCTCGTTCTTGATCCAAAAAATTAATTTTATTACACATGACCCCTTGACTATCTATTGCCACAAGATCTGAGAAATCTTTTTCGAACACAGCAAATGGCTCTGTTATTGAGATTATGCACATTAGTTAGTTATTCATATGTCAAATTAGACTTGATCTATAAGCATATTGATTTTGGAAGTCTATATTGCATATTATATATTTATATTGTGTTTACCTATGATCACAAAAGTTTCATACTCTATTCCATTTGGTCTTTCTTCTCTCATCACTTGTTGAGCCCATGCCACTTGTTTTGCAATCTGTAAAACTTGATCATTTAGTCCATGCTCTCCATACACCACAACATCGGAAAGAGTAGCATATTTAGCGACTTGAATCTTGAAATTTCTCAAATTGATCGCATCCTCTTCTTGTATATTCAAGAATCCTCTAAACGCATTTTCATCTTCATTCGGTGGATGATTTAGAATGTCACTTGGATAGACCGATCCTACCAACTGTGACTTTAGACTATTCTCTTCTGCTTGAACAATAGTCAACCCACGATGTTCGGGAACTTTACAATTTTTCACATTGAAAAACATGTTCTGTTGGTGGTTGGTCCCGTCAACACCATGCAACCAGGGAAACAAAATGTCATTGGGTAATGGATTGGTATAATATGCCTCGTTTATCAGATAATACTGTGAGCTGGTGAGCGCTCTGATTGGTGGGTCTTCACACACGAGTGGGAAAGCGTCGTATACGGAAGGGGAAGGTGAACGTGCAGCAAGAGGTGACGAAGGTAGATGTGTCGGCGGCGATAAGGGAGGTGTGAATGGTGACGCAGGAGTTTGTTGGTGTTGTTCCACCGCTGCCATGAATTTATTCTTTACTAGGAAAATAAACAAAAAATGATTTCGAATCGAGCGCTAGTTTTTTTTTGCTTTTAGCTATTATCTGTCAGTAAAAGTAAACAACTCTTGAAAGATGCGAAGTTAGCGATGCGTATGTTTCGGGTTCGACCGGTTAGATGAAGCTTTATTTAATTTTCTCGATTTTTGAACCAATTGGTTTTTTCGGTAAACGTGAAGAGGAAAATTGTATTCTGACATGTTTTTTGCTTTTTTACTTTGTGTTACTATATGGCAACATAACGTGAACGAATAACGTGATCGTTTTTCTTATCATATGATGCTAAGTCTATGGGTTAATGATTGATTTTGGCTTTTGTATAGTGAGTTAATGATTGATTTTGGTTTTTGTATAATAATATTGATGCAATGTCTATGGGTTAATGTTTGATTTTTGATGCAATGACTCCAATCAATCATTACAAACAGAGTCAAACCTATACATTCGTGTGAAACCCGAGTCGGATTTATTGTTCAAGTCTTGCAGGAGGTAGGCCGCGCCGGTGTGAGCCGGTTTCGTCGGATGGTGAGGAAGCATTGTTCACACAGTTAACATCCCGGTTTGGCTCGCAACCGCAATTCGAGCTTTGATCTATCCAGGTTTAGATTGATGTCCACAGGTATATTCCTGATTCTCCCCACGAGTTTGGATGCGAAGCAACACAGTTGGTCCTTTTAGGTAACCACCAACTCCTCTAACGTGTACTGATGTCATTATGTATGACCGAGATTGTATTCGTTTCAAAAAAAATGATATATATTTTAAAATACCTTTATTTGATAATCTATGCTTTATCAAGTTCCTTTTCCTTCAAATTTATCCTGCCCTTTAATATAAAAACCTACCCCTCTGTTATTAAAATTTTCCCTTTTTGGGTACAAGATAAGTACTCGACAAGCTTCTTCGATGCAATTAGAAGATATCTTTGGCCAAAAAATCCACGAATAAATTGAAACTTACGAGACTGAACCTTTGATCTTTAATATCAAGTTTTGGTTATAGGCATCGACTTCTAATAGCGTTGGTTCGGAATCAGATTCATTTAGCACACTGTTTTTTTCTTTTTCAGAATGAGAAAAAATTAGTGAAAAGCACCGGAGCCCGTCCGATCTCCGAAGTTAAGCTACTGATGACCCTATCAGTCAGTACTGGGGAATACGGGTGTTGTAGTTTTTAAGCTAAATGTTACTTCGTAATATTTGGATTAACCAACGCCTTTTTCAATATATTATGCATCAATAAATCTTCTGTTTTCTATCAAATTATGTGTTCAACCAATAAATCGTTGTTGATTCACACTCTGATATGTGGTTGTGAAATGGAATATAGGATTAGGATTAATATTGTGTAAAATAGGGAGAAGTAGAAAAATAACAAAACGAATATCTGCTATGCGCACAACAAGGTTAATGAATCTCTATTTATGTTGCATTTTCGCATTATCGTTATTATAACCCTTGATTTTGTTGCATAAAATCGTGTCTATATACAGCACTCTATAATGAGAATGAATGAATGAATGGCATACCGCATGCATAATGACGCAAGCTTGTCTTTGTTATAAAAGATGAAAATTTTGCTGAATAAAAAGTTTACGGTAAATGATGCGTGCACGGACGGATAAAAGCGAACAAAATATTCGATTAGTGGGTGGAGAAACAAGTTACTTTTAATGATCACACAAAATTGGGCTTTTTTATTTTTGGGGTAATCAGATATTTGGGAAAAAATGTTTATTAATTTCGTTATCATTATCATAAACCGCAGGTCTGGAGCATAGCGAGCTTAAATCTGATTGGTTGATCTTCAAAATGTATCACCGCATAGTGAATAGAAGATCATCTAACTTTAAATGGATTGGCAGCCACAAAAACGAATTGGCAAACAGTATACGTTATATTCTATAAACTGTTAAAGTAATTTGAAAAAGGTGAAGTTAGCTATAGAGAAGTTTCCTATTTGTTATTAATTTGGCAAATTATCATCAGAATTATACTTTGAATTTTGTCTAACAAATAATCATGATTGGAATCTGCTTGCATTCCAAAAATTTTACTCTTCTTTTCAGAGAATAAATTATATTTTGAATCATATAAATACAAATACCAAGACACTATTGATTTGTATATATAAATTAAAGATATTATATTATTACATGTTTTTTACTAATTGTGTAATTAACTAATAAATGTGAACTGGAAAAATAATTAAACAAAAATAAGAATAATAAAAAAAATATATTAAAGTCCTATACCAATTTTTACTAAAATTGTTATAGTTTGAAAAAGAAACAAAATATGAAAGGGAAGCAAGATAATAGTATTTGATTTGCAAGTAGTATTCTAATTAACTGTACTTACTAAACAAAATATTTTAATCAAAGCTAAAAATAACAAAAATTCTTTCACTTTATTCTTCTCACAAGAAAGAGATTATAATATTTTTAGTTAAGAGATTTCAAATAATTCAATTATAACAAAAATATTAAAAGACTAATCTATAACAAAATATTAATTCAATAATTCAATAATAATATTTTGATTAATTTAATATGATCCAAAGCTACTTGTTTACAAGTTTTGAAATATATAGTTGAGAGAAAAAGATGAATTATTTAAATATATTATAAAATTTTAAAACAGGTTAATAATTAATTGTTAACTAAAAATTGATTATCATTAATTAGAAAAAATTGATGATAATTAATTAATATCAATAATAAATATTAATTGATACTAATTTTGATTAGTAATTATTAATTATATTTGTTAATTGATGATAATAATCAATTACAAATAATAATAATTAATTATTATTAATTTTGTTTGATAATTAATTGATATTAATTAATACTAATTTAATTAGTAATTAATAATTATATTTATTAATCAATTATTAATAATAGTAATTGATTATTATCAATTTTTAATTGGTAATCAATTAATATTAATAATATATATTAATTAATTACTGTTAATTTATATATGTGATACTATATATAAATCATATAATCAAATTGTAATTGAAAAATCAAATATTATATTATATGAATATAAATATTATATATATTTAAATATATATATTTGCATTTATATATTCTTTCGTATTTTTATATTTAATTAATTTTCACATTTAAAACATAAAATTATTTATAAAAAAATTTATTTCTTCTTCTTTCTCAATCAAATTTAGAAATTATATGAATTATCTTATTAATACTTTTTATCAGTATCATTAAATAAGTGCGACTCTCTTCTAATAGTTCTATAAAATTTGAATAATAATACTATTTAATGTTAATAATATATTAGTAAGTATATATATATTAGTAAGTATATATATATATTAGTAAGCATATTAAAAATTCTAAACATTCTTATTTTGTTATATTAATTTATTTTGTTTTTGATGTTTACTATTACATTAGAGAACTTTTTTTCATAAAAATTATTGATAATATATATAATATCTGTATTTTTTAAAGTAGTAAAAGTAAACATTTCTATTTGATTATTATTATAAATTGATATATTTGATAAATTTAATATTTTTTCAAAAAATTCATCAAGTTTATTTAATAGATTATGATATATCTCAATTTAAAGATAGTGTATATTTCTTTTATGTGATTAAAAAAATACATTTATCTTTATTAATTTTAAATATATGTAAAAAATTTCTATATCTTATTGTTCATCAATATTTTTTGAAAGCTTTTTTCTTAGTTAATTTTTGTTATTTTATCTAGAATATTAGTAATTAACAATTATTAATAATTAACAATTATTAACAATTATTAATAATTATTATAAGCAATAATAATAAAAATAAATATATATCATTTTCACTTTTATAAAATTTTTTTTATTAAATATTTTATAAATAATAATAAGTTCTAAAATTAATAATGTAGTTTAGAAACATAACTAAAATTAGTTTAGAAATATAATTAAAATTAATTTAAATTATAATTATATTTCTTTCAAATAGTTTAGAAATTTATTTTATCCATAAGATTATTAATATAATTCTTATATAAAATCTTATAGATTTCTGTTATTATACTATTTATTATTTCATATTTTTAAATAACTATCAGTATATAATAGTATCATATATTGTTACTGATCTGTGATCTTTGCAGATGAAGATATTCACAAGATAAATGATAATGATTATATTTATATAAAAGTATATAATCTAAGTTTCTCTAAATATAAGTTTCAATGTTAAGTGACAAAAATTGTATTTATAATTTTCATAAGTGAAGCTTTTTAACAAGTATTAATAATAATTTAACATATAATAAATTATTATAACAAAAAAAACAAGAGAAATCAATAAAAATAAAATAATTAAAATAATTAGCAATTTGATCTATTTTTTATTATTGCCAAAATCAAAGATAAATTATAAAATATCTTATTTTCTATGTTAAATTACATTTATTTAAATACATATTAAAGTAATATAGATCTGCTTTTGGTATTATTTTCAATTGATGATGGATGTATTATTCTTTTGGACAAATGTTGCATTAATTTTTAATATTATGTGAGCATTTATAATAGTTTTGTAGTCATTCTTGTTGTGTTGTTATATAATGACCTTTTGTCATAATATTTTATTATTGAATTATACATATCTCATATTTTATTGAATAAAGATTAAATCACGTGAAGTGAACGAACAAGCGAGCAAACAAGTAAACGAGCGAATGAACGAATAACTAAACGAACGAGCAAACGAATAAGTGAACGAATATTTAACCAATAGAATTTAAGTGATATAGCGAACATGAATTCGTATAATCTAAAAATTATATTTTGAATTTGTATAAAAGCAACATGTATCATAGTTGTTAGAATTAGATATGAACAAGTTCTTTTAGATAGTAATTCCC
>CAJVPL010001882.1:0-11316 GCA_910591945.1 Ambispora gerdemannii
TAAATCTTAATAAAATGATCTATATTAAGCATGTATTACGACATAAATCTAATTTATAATAGAGAACCAATTAAAATATTTTAATAAAAACCAATTAGATTTCTAATAATCATTGTTCTTTGTTAAATACTATCATCATGTAAGAGAAATACTATTATATAGATAAATGTTGAGCTTTTCTTGATAATGACATAATGTATCAACTAATATCTAAATAATATATAACATGTCACAACGGTGACAGTATATATTAATAAAAAAATATCTAAAATTAACTTATATTTCCATTGATTCTTATTGCTCTACGCTTTCACTATTACTATTGGGATTGAATTTTGATATTTATTTATATAACAATTAAGACAATAAGTTTTTTCGCCACAATATTCATCACTATCCCAAAAACTCTCTATATAATTTCTTATATTTTCTTTTTTATGATTTTTATTACATAAAGAGCAGGATACTGATCTATTAAAATCAAAGTAATTATTTTTAAAGTTATGTTTCAGAGTTAAATAAGAAAATTGCTCTAATACCATATTAATAACGCATTGTTACCTTTCTTCTGGATCTTTAGGTAAAACAGAAATTGGAAATTGTCATTTAGATAATGTGGATTGAACATTTACCAGCGGTACAAATAAAATCTTTTCCTTAGCATCCTTTTCGATTTGTGAGAATTCAGAAGTTTCAGACTTTATCCAGAGATCAATTCCAGTCTCTTCCGTTGTTATGACTGAAAATTTATATAATTTTCATAATTTCCATAATTCTTATAATTTTCATAATTATAATAATTAAAACAATTACAGTAATTACTGTCATTTACAACAATTATAACAATTATTATCATTTACAATAATTATCATCATTTACAACAATTATCATTATTTATATAGTATCTATTATTTATCAACTTATATAAATAATTATAAATGTAATATTCATTAATGGAAAATATTTATTATAAATAAAGTATAATTGTAGCTTTGAAAAAGATATCAATTGATCAATACAAAAATCTAGCTAGTCAATAAACTGTCCTTGTTTATTGTTAATAAAATTTGTACACTTAATTGATTAAAAATAATAACTTATTAAAATACTTGCATTTATTGTGCATTATTGGACAACTGTCAAAGTTGCTATAGAATATCAGTACTGTATTGCTATAAGACTGTCCCACACTAAGTAGACACAACATTTATTAGTAATAGTGAGAGCCTATCTATAAAGATAGAAGAAAACGCACTGCGTGATGATTCTGAAGTATATTAATTACAACGAGATTGAGTAACTGTAAAAATACCATTATCAGATGTTGGTTGAATACCTACGTCACGATTATACCTACCAGGAGCCTGATCATGACATTGTGTATGCTTTATATAAGATTAAACGAATTTTATCAGTCAAAGAACTTGGTGCTTTAACCAATTTAACATACCAATCAAAATATTCAGAGGTTAAGACTTTATTCATATTATTGTTTTATACAATCGCAAATTCAAATTAAATATGGGTTGTCTTTGTCTCACTTAAACACTGTGCATACCCCAAAATAGTAATTAAAAAAAAATAAATATCATTAATTAATAATTACTGAAGGCAATCACATAGTGACTATACCTGGATGACTTTACGATTTATTCTGTTATTTTGATTTTACGCTTTTCACATATAATAAAATAGGATCCAGCTTTGTATCTACTAGAGATGGTGCAGCAAGTACGTGATACTTATTTGTCACCTGTTGCAACACGTTGCAACTTCAAAATTTTATAAGCCGCAACTAGTTGCAACTAGGTGATGCTTTATTTGTCATCACGTTGCAACAGTTGTCACATCATCTTTAGTATCTACCTTTTACACTTTTTCTATCTTCATGATCTAGTTTACATATTGGGCATAATAAACCCTCAATAATTTCATAACGATCAAATTTTCAGAAATAAATACTTTATATAGATCAGAATATCGCAACAACATCTTATTACGAAAGTAAACATGATCATGAGTTGGATTGGATGATGCACTTGCCTTGATCGATTCCTTTGAAATCGTTTCTGATGATTTTTCCGGTGATAACTTCTCAGAAAATGCACTTACCTCAATTTCTGGTAAAGTACTTACAATTTTAGTTGTATGAATTTGGTGACGGGTCATCATCGAAATTTCACTCATGTGATTTTCTATATTAGACTCATTATAATCAGAAATATTATTGATAATCCTTTGAATTTGATCATTTGTCAATTCTGAAATAGAATTTGCACTGTATGCTTTAAGATACTTAATTTTATCAATCCCTATTTTTTCAAATAATTTATAAGTCTTTATAGCTCTTTGGGTTTTTCTACACAAAGTTTTATGCGAGATTTCTGGGAGCTGTAATCCCATTTTCTTGGATCTTTTTTCACGGATGATAGTAAGGTGCTTTAATATTTTATCATAAATTATATCTTTTGCCTTTTTCTCATCAATTTTGCCAATACTGTTTTTTATAAGATCATTATATTGAACTACGAATTCTTTTCCATAGTTAATCCAGTATAAGATTTCTTCCTGGTTAGCTTTTATAGCATAATATTCAGTATTTGTTGCTTTATCAAATAATTATGCCAAGTCGAGTAATGAGATTGTATCAGAGTTTTGATAATGGATCATCACTGAAATTTCAGTCACATGATTTGAGGAATCAAAGCTTCAAGACTCATCTGAAATAATATTATCCTGAATGCCATCAGCTATCACCTGAACGATATTCTCTATTCCCTTTTTCTTGTGCGATTGGGATGTTTTGTCCACAGTTTTCGAGTTCAGAGATTCAGATGTTGACATGGTTGATGTCTCGGATTGTATCAGTAGAGTTGAGTTATTATGTGATTCTTGAAGTTTTTTTTTCAGTTTCTTTCTCTTATCTCACTACTAATCCTTTCCTTGTGTATTGTTTCTAAAAATTCGAGTCTCAGCTAAATCATCATCGATAATATCTTGTGGTAAAGAGGTCATAGATGTTTCAGGCTCCGTCGAAGATTCAGATTGGGTTGAGCTATATTCTATTTCAGACAAGGGTGGGTAATATCTTTCTTCTCATAAGAATGGCTCTTGATAAGTGACAAAATATCTTTTGTAAATGGTTCCTGCTCATTAGTAATAGCTTGTATCTGTTTCTGTTCCAATTTCATGATTCTATCTTTAAGCTCAGTATTTTCTTCTGCGGTCTGTTCCAATTTGGTGATCCTGGCTTTGAGCTCAACATTCTCAGCTTCGCATTTGGTGCTCTCTTCCGTAACCTGTTTTAAAAGCTTGGCATTCTTGGCTTCGAGCTCAGCCTTTTCGGCTTCAAGCTCAGAAATTCGTTGTTTTAATGAATCAACCTCAGATTGCATGTTTTAGTGATAGATTGTATATATTTTATTATTTATTTAAAATGTATAATTAAAGTAGCAAAATTTTGGTCGTGAAAACCGCATACTGTACTTCACACTATTTTATTCATTGTTATAAATTGATGTTGTAATTACATGTGTTGATTGAATAAAGCAATTAAAAATCTATATCGAAAATTGATTTTATACAGAAAAACATATTATAAATGTAATTAAGATATTATACTAATTTCTTCTGGGGAACCTTTATTGGTGTATGAAAAGATGGTCGCGTCATTTCATTAATTGAAGTCACGTTGCCTTGAATTGTTTCACGTTTAGATAAGTGAATTTTTTTTTGCAGATTTCGGTGGAACGGGTCATTATAGTCTTTTGTAGAGAAAAGATAAAAGTTAGATTGTAAATAAAATCCAATAATATTATACATTATATACTAACTTTGATTTGCATAAGGCGTTCTATTGAAGTGGGAAGTACGCCAAAATCAGAACTATCTCGAGGGAGATAAAATTTCCCCAAAAGAATCATCCGATATATGGCTTCATATTTTAAATCCATAACAAATAAACGACATTGAAAACCTAGTCGCAAGAATGCAGGAAAAGGCAAATTAGATTACAGACGTTAATGTAATTTTAAGAAATGCCAATAACTTACCTTCCACCAATAAACCACAAATTATTAAATCATTACTTTTTACTCCATCATCAATACATTTGTCAATTATATCCTTCATTTCGTTGCCTAATTTTACCAAATCACAGTCTTCCAAAGCGATTTTATTTCCATTTGATAAAATAAAATCGGCAGACTTTATTTCCGAAGCCAACAAATAGAATTTATTACCTCTAATAGGTAAATATACTGAAAAATCAGCTTTTCGTCCCTGTAATATAGGGTCAAATTTACGTTTCCGATGTACAGACGCTTCCAAGACGTCGGTTGACCTGAAAATAATCCGATAACATTTTAAGAAACCATTATAATAACAATATAAGATTAAGAAAAAAAATTGTGTCAAAAAGTTACCATTCACATTTAAAATTAATGTTGCGGAAAAATGGCCTGATCACAGGTTCAAAAACTTCATGCACAAAGGAATCTTCTTTTAAATCTTGCCTGTACACTTCCGGTTTAAAATTATTTATTCTATAATATAGAAACTATATTATGTTAAATAAGTAGCGATAAACAATTCTTAAGCCTTACAGATACTCACATTGACTCGAACGTTTCTAGAATTAAATCTTCTTGATCATCGTCAAGATCCTTTTGCCATTTTCTCAATAATGGCTTGCATTTTCTAAAATCTTCGCTTGCAGTCTATTTAATAAATACGTTATTATGAATAATCACCATATTAAGACCATATCAGAAAAGTCATACCTGTGCCATTTTATGACACCGTAAAACATCATCATTCGATAAATGATATGGAGCAAATTCATTTTTGATAGTATCGAAAATAACATTTAATGATTCCGGTTCGATCATTGAAGAAACCCCAATCGTCACATTTTGTTCGAATAAAATATATGATTCAATGAACTACAATAATGAGAAGCATTTTAAAAAAAGAACACAATCGAACGCATAAAGAATTTGTCAATTTAGAACTTACAGTATTTCAGCAACTTCTTCAATCTTATTCTCAGAAGCTCGTTGAACTGACATATCACGATATTCTAGTAATAAATTCGAAACGTCGAGTGTGTCGATAATCCACTGCATATATGAAGAAGAATTAAAATCTTTTCTAAATAAACTCAAATAAAAGTTTAAAAGTTACCTTTTTTGCACCCTCACTTAATGAAGATTTCATAACACCTGGTCCAGTAAACCAGTCATAGGTATAATTATTTCTCTTCTTTTTTATCTCAATGAAAGTATCATCATCTGGTTCATCCGAACCGGGATAATAGGATTTATCTGAATCGTTCCCGCCAGATGTTGTAAAAAGCCCATTCAAGTTGTTCTCATCGGTTGTTAATTAAAATGAATAAATTCTCAATGGTTCAAATCCATAACACTAACCTTTGCCACACGTTTCGGGGGGCTTTCTTTTGCAACATCTAGAAGTCGTTTCGTAGTTTTTGCACAAGTAGAGTCATTGGCGTCAAGTTCTGGTTTTTTCTGGTCTTCTAGCAACTCATTTCCAACATACTCATTCTCATTTGAATACATAGTGTAGGTTTTTTCGTGACGACTTTGAGATTTGGATCTGACGTATATCGGGTCAGTGTTAAATCATTGCAAAATTGATCAAGAAAAACCAACCCATAGGATCTTGTAACCTACCCTATGTCTTTTTTCGATGACACAAGACCAATCGGCTTTATCTTTAATTATCTGTATTTCATAATTGAAAAGAGTTAGAATGTGTTTATCAAGGCAAGAGACACAATATTGACAATGTTGGTATGAAAGAATGCGCAATGTTGGGGATGAGGGATGCGCGACCTTGGGTAAGCGCAATGTACCTAACAACCGCAGTCAGTAAGCCCGACTGAAGCTTCCGACAACACCACTAGGGCGAGGGATGCGCGACTTTGAGTAAGCGCAATGTACCTAACTACCCGCAATCAGTATAGCCCGATGCGGATGCCCTAAACAGAAGTTGAGACATATTTTCCTTGGTACGTAAGATATTTGAAGCTAACTCGAAACGCTTTTTCCACCACCCTCCAGTCCCAGAAGGTCACTCGAAAATGGAACAAATTCTGACAAAGAAGGGATAACGTTCTGCTCCGTCGCCCACGCGAAATATGACTTAAAGACTGAGAATTTGATATTGCATTGATGAGTAAATGTAGAAAGTCGCGTCTGTTTTAGAAAACGTGTACTTGCCATCAAAGCCATACGGTTCTTTCTTTTGTTGGCTCATACTAGGAAGAGAGTAAACAAATGGATTATTTTCATGGTACGTGACAACATGATAACCTTATATATAAGCGGACACATGACCAATTTTAGCGACGGCTACCAAAAATAATTTGGACATTGTAGATGCTGAAATTAATTACGACATTTAGGCTCATTTATAGATGTGTATAATATTGAAGAGTCGAAAGTTTTCACAATCAATTATTCAAATTGCATGTGCACTTTTATTACTGAATTTTGTAGATTAGAGAAAAATATTTATACATAAAAGTGAAATCACAAAGTACGTATTAATGATAATAAGCAAGTTTTTTTCTTATTTATTACCACCACCGCCACCTTTATGGCTGATGTTACCACTGGTTGCATTTTTAGCCGCTGCAGCTTGGGCTCTTGCAGCGAAACTTCCTTTTGAGACATTGCCACCGCTTGATTTCGCAGCTGATGATTGGATACGTGCGGCCGCACCAGATGTCATTCGAGTTTTAGAACCTCCCCCGCCACCACTACTGCCTTTTTTGCTCATCTAAACAATTAATTATTTTGTTTATAGATTAAATTAGATGAAACGATGTCGTATAACTCGTCTCGTATATTAAATAGTGAAAATCAAAACCTTTTTGCAAGTTAGATACAAGTTTATAAGAAAAAAGAATTCGTCGAATTGTAATAATTGAAATCTGAGAATCAGATAATTTATTTTGATAGGTTTCGACTCCAATTTATATAATAATATTTTTACCAACAGTCAGCACAACTAATTATATAAGTGGGAACGCGTTATTTAATCAAATTATTTCCCACAATGATTTCATAATGGGGGAATTCCGATGGTGAGAACAATTAGTGTGTGGGTAAAGTAATACTGTATTCATTTCTTTAATCGCGTCATTTAAAAGGAAATGTGTAACATTGAAAAAAAGCTTTGGATTCTGTTGAAACTTTGATCCTTTGTTTGTTAGCATTCAACTCATTAAAGATTTCTTGTTTAGTATTTGACCAATGTGATTTTCATTAAATATATCCTAAGATATTTGCAGCCTTCTGACAAAATCACAAAGTGAAAAACATTATCTACCAAAAATTATATTTGTATCAAATTTTGCTATCTCATCGAACCAGATAAAACTCGATATGATGATAGATTATATGTAACTCATAATTGACGCAAAGCTTCGATAAAGTACATGCTCAACGATTATCTGAATAGGATTCATTAATTGAAGCTTTTAGTTTTGATGTTACTTTCGTAAAAAAGTGGATGAAATTCTTTTAGGTGTTTACGAATTCGGATCAGGAAAAGTAATCACCAAGAAAGCCTAAGGTTTTAGAGATTATACAAGTATAAAATTCTTTTATTTCGATATCAACCTTCGAATATAAATGAGCTAATATGCATCCATTTCGGTTCTTGCGACTTGCATTCAACACAAAATCTACATTTCGATGAACAATGATATTTCTATCAAATACCAGTCACTTTCTTACTTTTTGCTGCTATTAGTCACTCATTATAACACTATACTTGAAAAATATTTAATAATTATAATTACTATTTACATTCAAAAACGCGTTGACGTAGTAACATTAAATCCTTTGATCCTGTAATATCTTTCCATAACTTCCTACGTGATAATCCTTCCATAATTAGTATTCGTATTGAAAACCAAATTAAGAAATTACCTTTTTTTTCCTGTGTTATGAACATCTCCATCCGTTCTTCAATAGTAATGCACATAACATCGAGAAAACGACAATTATCTAAGACATCGAACGATTATTGCTTAGTTGTTCTAAGAAAAACCATCAATGTAAAATACTAACCGTAGAATTAGCGTAGTGATTCAAAATTGTATATATATAATTCCTTAGGGAACTCGGAGAAGATATGCTTTTGATCTAATAAAATAACAAAGTTCTTACTTATAATAATAATATTACTTGTGAATACACTATTATTTTGTTTTGTTTTGTGATCAAACTTCAAACCTTGTGCGTGATTGCAAGTAGTGGATGCTCCTCCAATCTAAACAAGCCGTCGATTTCTTTTGAATTGTTATTTTGGGCAGGCCGTATCAATAAGTCCTGTAGAATTGATTCTGTTTTCTTAGACAGGCCGTATCAATAACCCTTTTTAGTATTGAGTATTTCTTTGAACAGGCCGTATCAATAAGTCCTGTTATGTTTGCGATTATATTGATTGCTGTTGAATAAACAAGATTTTATTATCATATTGATTTGATTTTCGTTACAAGAATGATTTTATTCTATTCTATTCCCCCCAAACGCCCTCCATCGTAAAGAAAAGGTCGATTTGTGTACAATTCGCCACAGGAAACCTTTAGAACACCCAAAGAAACCTTTGATCGTAAATAATTTAGTCTAGCTCTCATCCCCGTTGCGAAAACCCCTCTTTAGTGAATCATTATAGTAAGACGCTATTGTGTACAAAAATTGCATTATCGTTATCGGCATGGTGTAGGCGAAATTTCCGATTTCTTCACTGTACCTTTTCAAGTACTTTATAGCGAGAGAACTACGTAGTTTGATTATAAGAAAAATAATTTATCAGATTTTACCAATCTACCATAATAATAATAAATTAAATAAATCTACTACAAAAATCCAACTTTACGAGGGTGGCATTTTTTGGTATTTTAGATATTTTGGACTTTTGACTATCATCTCTAATAAAATACTGAAATTATTATTCAATGAAAAATATCAGTAAAATTTGGAATTCAATAGCACAACTTTTACTTGGATTTTTCCTTGAAACGACAAAATCACAAACACTCAAAATGATCGGATATCAAACAAATTCTTTATATGCATATACAATAAAAAATTATAATTACAGCACTTTTCAATCAGTTCAAAAGTTACATCCAATATTTTTCTAAAAGTAATTCAAAAAAGCTCTCATTCTGAACTTTCTTTTAGTATTGAATTTATGTTGGATTTCATTGAAGAATTCAAGTAAAGTTATTCTACAATCTATATTATCACACTTTTGTGATTCTATTTTAAAGTTTTTCAAGTCACATGATTTACAATGGACATCGAAAATATTATTTCTCAACATAATGAAAAGAAAAATGTAGAATCTCAAAAAAATACCGATACTCACAAAATTTAATTGAATAAATTTTTCAAGTTTCGATAAGTTACGCTACAGTATCTCCGAATTTGAAATTCGATAATTTTGCAGGGTAAGTTCATAATTTTTGCGTTTTTATTTGCATATTTTTCATTAGTATTGGCTTTCAATAATGTTTGTTTTCGCAGTATTAAAATGAACTTTAACCATTTTGATATGTTTATGATCATATTAAAAATGATTGATAAAATTGTGCTTGTTTCCATAATAATGTCACTTGATAGAATACATGTTTAAATTACAGTATTTTCAGGATGCAAGAGATTCTCATAAGACCGGCTTATAGAATGCTAAATATAGATGTTAATTTATTTTTACCCGAATTAGGTTAGTATGCTTTTATTAATATTTTTCGTTCAAACTTTTTTGTCTTATACAAATTTTGTATTTATTAACTGTTCCTTGATATGATATATAATCAAAATAAATTGTATGTTTTTAAAGAAACTAAATAATCAAGAAAGATCTAATTCATTATAACTACAGATTAAATTTCCCAATTAAAAATTTATTACATCTATTGCTACTATTTTTAGAATTATATTATATAAAAAAATAAAAATTTATTAAGTAGATTATAGTTTTTTATTAGTATGCGAGTCTATTTGATTTCATTTTTCAAAATTTTAGCAGTAATTTTTTTGTATTAAAAAACAAATTTTAAAGAATATAGATTATACATACAATATAAACATCTTTATTTGTCATGTTATTATTTAATATTACTAATATTATATATTAATTATTAATAAATAATTAATAAAACTTGTAACCATGTATTAATATAATGAAATGAAAAAATATAATAATATATTGCAGCTTTTTGAAAAGAAAAAAAAGAAAATTCATCCTTTATTACTTTTTTTCTCAAATCTAAAAATCATAGCAATGTGTTCAATTTATTTATCTTATACAAAATAAAAAATTGGCTCAATATTTATCAGAAAATTTTTATATTTGTTAATAATCAATTTATAATTATATTCATTAATAATTGATTATTAATATTTTTATTATTTATTATTAAAAGAAATTATAATTGATTAATAATAATTATAATTAATTATAATTAATAATTATTATTTATAATCAAATATAATTAATAATTATCATTAATAATTAATTATGCTTACTATTGATAGTAAATAATGAATTACTAATAATTAATTATCAATAGATATAATTAATAATTAATTATTAATGAATTTAACTAGCAATTAATTATAATTACAATTAATATTAATTAATAAAAGTGAATATATAGTCAAACTTCTCTATAGTCACACTCATTTATAGTCATATCCCTCTATAATCACCCTATTTTGCTTTCCTATTTACATATAAACATAGTAAAAAACTCTTATATAGTCACATTTCCTCTATAGTTATCAAATTTTGCTTTCCCGAGGGTGATGACTATAGAGGGGTTTGACTGTAATTAATTGCTAATAGATATTATTTATAATTAAATAAATTTATAATCAATGTTAATTGATGAGTTATTTATTTAATTAATATTGTTATAATTATATTATAAAAATTATTAATTTCATAATTTATAAAATTTTACAAAATTATAAAATTATATAAAGAACTTAGAACATTTTACAATTGCGTTACATATTATTAATTATTATATTTATATATTTCTATTTTTCTACTTTGTACTCTTATATTTTTATACTTTATATACTTTTTATATTTTTATATATTGTTACCGTTCTTATATTGATAGGCAAGGTATTGATTAATTATAGTAATTAATTAAGAATTATATAAGAGCGATAATAGTGATTGTGTATACTTGAGAGGGTTGGATACTAGATGGTTGGGAGAGAGTATTAAAAAGAAATAGATTCTATACTTCCACTAGTTGGG
>CAJVPL010001883.1:0-11313 GCA_910591945.1 Ambispora gerdemannii
TGAAAAAAATATATATTAAAATATGTAATATTATCTTCATTTTAATGTAAAAATAAAAAATATTTATTAGTAAAATTGAAATGAACAATTATATACATTATTGAATTACAATGTATTAGAATTATTTTCATTTGTAATTTTACAATAAATATCAAATCAAAAATGAATTTTAATTATCAATATTTATATTTGTCATATTGACGAACAATGCATTTATTGAGTTTAATAAAATGCCGGGTAGTACAAACCAATAAGAATGCGAAGCAAATCCGACACAAAGAAAATGAAAAATGTGAAAAATGTGGAAAAATACACTTTAACATTGTGTTACCGATATACAAACTTGTCCCAGAAAAATGACGATAAGAATAGACTATCAGTAACACAAAATTTACAAGTAATCGGTTCGGGCATCGGTATATTGTTTTTTTATTTTGCTTTAGAACGACGTTCTTTATTCTTATTACTGTTATTCTTATTATTAACGCTTGCGAAAAGAAAAATGTCTAATTCAAGAGCTGGCTCTCAAAATCGTGATGACGAGGAAAATGCACAGTTGTTAAATGAGCAATCATATATAGAGCCTAACGTTAAACAAAAAGTATGTACAAGAATAACGGGTTTGGAATGTATATAGAATTGTATATTCTCATATGTAACCAATACCCATTCAATAAAATTCCCAGAAAAAAAAATTTTTTGCCGTTGCCATTGGAGCTTTCCTCATCACCGTATCTTTAGCAGCAATTATCTTCGAAATATCAAGCCTTTTATACGGTATACGACATTTTGTTATTTTTTATTTTTTATTATTATTACATAAGAGAGTTTATGTGCCTGGCTGATCTATACAATAAATAACCAGCTCGAAAGAATAAACGTAACGTGATTCTCTTGATCTCTGATGGCTTCGGACCTGCCTCGGAAACTTTTGGGCGTTCCTACTATCAATTTGTTAATGATCTTCCGTGGGATCAAATAGCTCCGCTTGACAAAATGCTTGTGGGAACGTCGCGTACGCGATCCTCGAGTAGTCTAGTTACTGATTCTGCGGCTGGTGCTACGGCTTTTTCGTGTGCTATAAAGACGTATAATGCTGGGATAGGAGGTTTTTTTTTATTTCAAAATATGATTGATGATATTTTACTATATATCTTGTTCATCTGAAATGAATCTTACATGTTATAAATATATTTAGTTCATCCTGATCAAACACCATGCGGCACAATTTTGGAATCGGCCAAAGCAAAAGGCATACTTACCGGTTTGGTCGTAACTAGTCGTATTACTCACGCGACTCCCGCCTCGTTTTCTGCGCACGTAATTAATCGAAACATGGAATCTGAAATTGCGGCGCAACAAATTGGCGATTATCCGCTTGGCAGACAAGTAGATTTAATGTTTGGAGGTGGCCGTTGCTACTTTCTCGGAAATTCCACCGAGGGTAGTTGCCGAACCGATACTCGTGACGTAATGTCCGATGCGAAAAAACAATTTCATTATTTGAGTTCGCGAAAAGAATTCAATAATATCAAGATAAAAAAGAACAGGTACTTTATCGAATACCTATTTCTCGAAAAATCTTTTTTAAAGTCTAACATTAAGACGCGATTCGCAGCCTTCCAATCTTGGGACTTTTCACACTTGATGTAAGTTTTTTTGGGGGAATTTTTGATATCGTAATTTTTAGCTATAATTATTGTTTATTGTTTATTAGCATATGTCTTATGAAATTGATCGGGATCCGGCAACTGAACCGTCATTGAAAGAAATGTCTGCAAAGGCAATTGAGCTACTTACGAAGGCTACGGAAGATTCGGATAAAGGATTCTTTTTGATGATTGAAGGAAGCAGAATCGGTAATAGGAATTATAACAATTTAGAATGGTATTAATCTAACACTTTCTAACACTATTTTTCATTGCTAAAATTAGATATGGCCGCTCACTCGTAGGTTTTGTTCAATTATCCGATTTTTGTGGATTAGTGTTTTTTTATGTTATTTTATCTGCTTATGATTTTCGTAGAAACGATGCACCCACTCATGCACACGAAATATCTGCTTATTACGAGACCATCGATCATGTTCGAGAGTATGTTGATAATCACCCCAATACAGTTATGATATCTGTAAGTGTTAACTATTTCGTCTGCCTATGAACAACTTCTGAATATAAATGTAATTCATTCTTTGATAACCTTTTTTACAGGTTAGTGATCACGAAACGGGTGGTTTGGCTTTAAGTCGACAAAATGATATCGCAAAATATCCACAATACCAATGGTAATTACGTGGAACTAAAACAAAATGAGATTTATATTTATAGCTTTCTCTTTCTGTGTGTGTATTTTGCTTTAGGTTCCCTGAAATACTTCAACGCGTAAACATGTCTTCGTACCTCCTCGCGAAAAAAATAAATGAGTATAACGAAAAAGATAAAGTTGAATTTATCAAAAACTCGATCCGTGAAGAATTGGGAATCGATGATTTCACAGAAGATGATGTCAAATATTTAAGTAAACCTGAAGAATTCGAAATGGCATATGAGTATTATCTATCTAATATGACTAGCGCTCGGGCGTTGATTGGGGTATATATCTAATACATATATGTTGTTGTTTCTGTGTGTTTTGGATGGATGAAATTCTGAAATATTGTTAAATTAGTGGAGTACGCATGGGCATACAGCGGTTGATGTGAATTTATACGCTCATGGAATGAATGCCGAGAAACTCGCCGGTAATCATGAGGTAATTAATTGTTGCCCTCATTTTTATTCTAATTCTCAAAATAACAATAACATGATGTTTATATGATGCTTTTAGAATACCCATATTGGAGACTTCATAATCGATTTTCTCGGATTAGATTTGTCGAGCATCACATTATTGTTGAACAAGTGAGTGAAAATATTAATTACCAATTTTTCAATTAAAGTATTTCATTATGAAATATCGATCATTTATTTATATGCCGAATCTGTCGGATTAATCATTTTAAAATAGGGATAATTCATCGTTCCATCTTAGCAACTACAAAGACATTTCTCAATTTAACATTGATAATTTGGCTCATTACCACCACGGGCATCAACTCTAATAAGATTCAGATTAAAGTTGTTATGCCAATAGTGATAAAAAAGCTCGACTTTTTATCTCACCACAGAAAAGTTCACAGAATCGGTCTCTTTCTCATATATTAATTTATTTATCACAATCATTCATAGATTTTTTTACAATAAATAATCCACATTTTTGAAATCATCGTGTGCAGTAGTCCATCCTATCAACGGTGCAATTTAATTGTTCATTTTTATCATTCGACTTTATTCTTTCCCTCCTTTTCCATTCCCAAAAATTCTTTTAAGCTAGACACCACCAATTCATGATCCTCGCTATTTCCAGTTAATCGACTCGCAACAATAGACCCCACCACGCCAATACCCTTAACTATCAACGGAAACGCGCCACCAGTGTAGTGACTCTCCTCCAAAGACGATATTGCTATTGGTGCTGCTTGTGTTGGTAACTGCCCAACATAATACGAAGAATGCCAAAACTTCTCAACAACATCTGCTTTTCGCCGCACAGCTTCGGCATCTATTGGTGCCGTGCCTGGCATAGCATAATGAAATAACAGCTGATTGTTTAACGTGATTGAAATTACTACAGGATGTATCGCGTTCTTTATTAAGAGCAGGCCGAGGTCTAATGCTAGTGTTGAGTCAAAAGTCAAGAACTGGAGGTCTTGTTCCTGTTGTAGGAGTGTTGCGAGAAGTGTGGGTGTGGTGGTGTCTAGTGACATATTTTGGCTTTTATTCGTTTTATTCGAGTATATATATTTCGTTGCGAGAATACAATATTGTAACACACTACAGTCAAATCTGAAATCAGGTGTTCTTGATTAACTAGCCCAACAGAATCTATCATGTGTCTGTACCAACTTCCAATCAGATTCGATTATGATGAATCCTAGATTGTACACCAAAAACTAAGTAGGGTACTATGATCGTGAGGGTACTTTAGGTCAACGCGTATCTGATAGAACATTATACGTGTGTGTTAAATCTTGACAATTATAAATACAATAAAAACTATATATTACGAAAAAAATGTACTCGAAAAGAAAAACCTCTGAACTTGCTCCAGCGTACATTTGGGCTCGTCAAGAAAAGACAATACCCACAAAAGCTCTAAGTTTCGGAATTGCTGGAGGCATAACGTACCCACGGAATCCAAATAACTGGAGCTTTATGAATGATATTCCTGATCGTTAGTAGAAGCAACCATTCTATTTGATAACTATATTATACATATAATTTGAAGTATATTTTTGAATTCATTCGAACTATGCCCTTTTTTATACTTAAGGAAAATTGAGTGACATATTTAAACCATTATCACCACTTGTTCAGCTGTTTCCACCGACGCGACCGTACGTCCCAGACGAGCTTCAGCTATCCAGGACGGGAGAGAAGAAGTATATCGAAGAATCGGTAAGAATGTTTTGAATAAAAATGAGTTTCGCAGTATCGTTTTACATCTCAAGTCTTTATTATTGACCCATTGATTTCAAATCAGGTTTCATCACTACAAAATTTTTACCCTGATATAGAGATCCCGGAAGAGCTATTAACACAATACCTCGACGAAGGGCTACAATACCAGCACGTAGTTGATCGGAACGATTTGTACACCGGTAATCTTGTCGCGTTTGGCGAATTCTTACCGAAGAAAAATAATCTCACAAAATTTATAACCTTTCCTATGGGTGTTCTCGGAAATGAGTTGAGTGAGTAGTTTGATGGATAAATAAACGAATAATTAAAAGTGATAGTTTCAGTAACAATATCGTGTCAAAGATTGGGAAGGTCTTATTTTTTATTGATTGTATATTGCACGATATATTTAGACATGGCACTTCTGGATTTCTATCCAAACCAATGTGACGATGGATTCAACATTACCTCGTGTGGATTCACGCTATCCGGAAATCCAATTGCAAAATTCAAGACTCCAATTCGACAGATCGAATGCTCTTTTTCAGAGAGTAAGGGTTATATATCAATCGGTGATGTTTCTAATCCTTGTAAGAGATTTAAATAACTATAATTTGCGAGCTTGCAATTATCTTTTTCTTTCTATACTGGAGAAAGTAATTAATTATATTGAATCATATAATCTAAAAGCCTTGATCGGTGTCCGAACTCACACAGGAACAACTATACTGTATATACGAATAACAACACCCGACGACCCAGAATTTAATAAATCTCCAGTGATAGCAAATGCGGTTGATACGCTCCCAAATAAAGATGAACAAAAACATGGCAATGAGCAAATGCATCTGGCGTTTAATCCGTCGATTTTTGGTGAGGCAGTGATTACTGATGATTGTGGCGGAATACATTTGTGGCGTATTGAACGAGCGAGATTTTATAAGCTGTAAGTTTTTTTGGGGGTGTATTTGTGCTTTTTTGATTGTGTTTATGTAGGTGAATGTGTGTTTGGTTATTTTATTTGAATTTTTATTTTAAAATAAATATTGGATATTCGACACATTCTGCAGTATGATTCAAAATATGCCATATACTACTCTTCGAGATTCGGACCCCCTTTTTGATTCGTCATATTCGTTGCAAATTGGTAATGACAATGACCGATGGTGGAATACACAGTACGGTGCACATCCTAAATCACTTATGGTCGCTTCGAGGTCTAACGTGAACTTATTTGATTTTCGAGTAATGTATTTTTCTCTCCTCCTTTTATGTAATGGCATTATTCTTACTGTTTCTTAAAATTTTATCACTCGACCAGACATCTTTCTCACGTGAAGAATCGGTTACTTTATTCAGCGCATGCCAACCTTCCGACAAGATATACGCATTTCAGCGATCACCTGTTCCCCACAGCTTCCAATCTGTCATCGCGACAACAAACAAGATCGTGTTGCTTGATCATCGGTTTCCCAATCGTGCGTTATTGAGCTGGAATCATTTCCATAATCGGGATCTGCCGTGTGGGGTTGATATGATTAGCAAGGATGAAGGTTTGGATAATTTAATTATGATTAGCATGTTTTTATTAGTAATTGGATTTAATTAATAAAATTGGTTACGCATACAGAATCCCTAATTCTAGTTTGGTCAAAACACGAACCCAAACTAACAGCCTTCCACAGCTCAACTCTCGCCTCGGACTCAATCTCTTCAAAATGCTACCCGGTTCAAATCCCGTCAATGCACTCGCATCCTGTTTACCATCGAGAGAACTACCCAAGGGAATTGGTACAGACTAACCCTAAACAAAGCGATTACCATTCTTATGAAAGCGTGACGAATCCTTTCCGACGATTGCCACCGTTGATGAGTGCACGTGCACTGTTGCAGGATTCTAGTTTTAATAGAAAACATAATATTAATAATAATCAAAATAACGATAGTAATATTAATGAAAACGAAAGATTGTTTCTCAAAACTGGATTATGCTTCACCATCTTACAATTGTCGTATACTGGCGCGTTGTTTAAGTCGTCGCATTATTTAGGACCTGACGCGAATGTTGTTCCCAATTTATACATTGATGACAAAGCATTGGCGCCAATTACCAAACAAGTGGAAAAATTACAGTTGCAGGCCGCAAAAGACAATCTTATTGGTATTAATCATGAAATTGAGTATAAAAGACACATGAGAATGCCGTATGAGAAGGTGTGGGAATGTGAGTATCATTCATTATTACGATGTAAGAAATTTACAAAAAAATTTATTATTAATATGATTAAATTAAAGATATCGCTCGTGATTTTGAAACTCCTCCAATATGTGAACCAAAAATCAACGAACCTCTAAGAGTTGGCATCACTTTCACAGATTGGAATCACGCCGAAAAATTCCTAAAAAAATATTCGTTACTGTATGATTTCGTTTGTGTTATAATGAATCGGGTATACGACGAGAAGGGAAATATCAAATTTTTGACATATCGATGTAAGAATCACACGTGCCTATGGCGAGTTCATGTCGAGACTTCAAGCTTAGATGAGCGTGTAAAGATTGTTCAGCTTGGATCTCACAAGCGGCATCATGTCGGTACGCTTTATAGTAAAAAGGATGAATATGATTTTCAAGATTCGGAAAGTATAGAGGATGTTGGTTGTGATGAAGACAATATTGCGATGTCTCTTGAAGATTTTGTGATGTATGAGCGTGATTTAATTTTGCAGGCTTCACATTCTGTTACTTTGTATGTATCCCTTACATGTTAATGTTTTGAATCAATTAAAAAGTAGAATCTAAATTCTTTAACTTGTGCATTGCATAATAATAGATACGAACTATCCAAGAACCTTATTAGAAATCGAACAGTTACTGCACCTCAGAAACAATACATTTGTCATCAATTATCCGAAAATACAATACCATGGTTCAACCCGGGAAACGTATCTCTGTATGAACGCGCATCTCTGTATGAACGCACAAACGAAATTAACACGCTAAATTACGCAAATTCCGGATTTATTGGTAATCTCTCGAAATTTTTGGTATCGGATGAAGGCAGATGCAAATCTATAAACTGTCTACAGACATTTCGTGAGTTTCCGTTCTTGGACCAGGGACCGGACGAAAACTGCAACTGGAAAAATGTCAAGGAAGCGTTAAGAAGAGTGTATCCAGTAGTACCTGAAGAAAAGGATAGCAATGAAGAACAAGCACAAAAGCAAAATTTTTTGTGGGCACTAAAATGCCGCGAGTTTGCTATTGATGATTTGGTGCGAGATCTTGAGCTTAGTTCACAGACTCTAATACCAAAAAATAATAAAAGACAAGAGTACGAAATATTGTCTTCTTCAGAGTTTATCAGTACAAATTTAAAAGAGTGTATGGGATCCTATGAGCCTTTTCACTTGCCTCCGGAAAGTTCCGAAAGTACCATTCTTATTGATAATGATAATAACGATAGGGATGATGTTAGTAATAACCAATCAAAAATAAAGTTAACTATTTTTGCACAAGCATTGCTGGGTAATTGGACTATTGGCGAGGATTTGAACTCATATGTTTATATGGATCCTGATGAAAGAACCCAAGTTGTCGATTCTGTAGTAGGAGGCGCACCTGTGCCCATGGAAATTGATGAATCGTTAGAAGAATCTGCGATAACTGATAGTAATAGTAATCAGCAACAAACTAAATCTCATAAAAGGAAAATAAGGGCGGAAGGTTTTTAAAAGAGAAAGCAATCAATGATCTTATAATGTTCGTCTTTATTTGGAAATTGAAAATGTTTATTTGTATGGATCCAGCAAGTCAGAATAATGTTTATTCATATTAAAGTTTTCGTTTTTTAATTACTAATTCTTTACATAAAATTAGTATCTTAGCAGCAGTTATAACTAATTATTTAAAAGATAATATGTATACGAAGGATATGGTACAGCACCCTATAACAATAATATAGCATCTTAATTATGAAGTAAATACAAAATTTAATCCACAAATATGCCATTGGTGGATTAAATTTTGTATTTATATAATGTAATTTATTGTTATAGGTTGCTGCATCATATCGGATTCTATTGAACAGCGCTCATGGAAAACCGTATTACATTATATACACAAGTCTAAGGTATGATGTTTTGATTGTAATACACTTCAGTGACACCACGTACTTTGAAATGAGAGATTATATTTTTCAAGCGTGGTTGTAAAATGTATATGTCGACTAATGTACAAATATTAAATATAAATCTTCCTCCTCAATACAATTAAATAAATAAATGTCTAAATTTATTCTCTTTTAAGAGATCACGGGAAAAAATCAAAATTGTTTTTGAGATTGCCAACAACCATTTCTACAGAGCTTCGATATCCTCAGATAAGTTGATACTATCAGAAGAAGCAATAACATGAGGATTTTGGTAATGTGATTGCTGGTGATGATTAACTCCATGTCCCAAATCAAATTCATCGTTACTATCATAACTAGAAGAAGTGGAAAGTGCGGCATTTTTATCTTCAATCGCTTGATTATCCATATCAATACTTGCATCACGTGAGGAAGGATAAGCAACTATAGCATACATCGGTGTTCTTTCTACGATATCGTTAGTCGTTCTCGGTAGCAAAGCAGCTTTTACATAATCCCATCGATTAGAGAATTCATAACGCACAGAAGGCAGCCATTTCCACGAGAACCAAAATGCTATTACGGCATAAATTCCCCCGCCGACCAAATCCACCATATAATGATGTGTGAGGTACATACACGCCCACCAGATCCACATCACATACAAAATACAAATTATCCGGGATTTTGGCAACACATAGGAAATGAATAATGCTTGTATGATGGCACAGCCAGAATGCAGTGATGGGAATGCGCCGAATACCATTGGTGATCCGCTGAATGTTGTGGTATATGTAGTTGAACTGAAAAGTGTATCGATACGTGCTAAACCTCCGGGATGTCCTGGCATTGTATATTTAGCAGGGGTGTTCATACCATATATATATTCATACCCTATAAATAAAATAATGACTCCGATCAACACTACTATCTAACCAACCAAACAATAAATCATTAATAATGCTGTAAAATAAAAACCTACATGGTGGTGAACAGGGAAACGACAATTGAGTTAAAACACCCGCAATATTCATGTACCCAAAAGCACGCGCAAAAACCGCCAATATCCCCGGAGGACCAACCCACCAAAGTCCTATACTAGTAAAAAACGGCAACGTGAAATGCGCAACCCCATACGGAAACCACGCCAACAAATCTTTAAGTGTGTTCGTGTGTCTGGCAATGATAGCCGACAAATTATCACCGTACAAAATATTTTCGAGTGCCGGTAAAACCGAGACATAGATATGCGGTCGGCGGTCTCCCGGAATAAAGCGACAAGAGTAAAATAAGATTAACCATGTTGCTATAGGAAGAAATGGTAAAACGAATAATCGCGGTTTCGGAAAGTAGAGTCCCAACGCCAAGGATGAAATAATGACAAGTTTGACTATTAGTCCGGGGAATTCGATAATATAGAATAGAAAACAACCAAGCAAGAATAAAAATAGGTATTGTAGGTCATATAATGTCCATTGATGGTGATTATTAAATTGAAGTATTTTTCGTAAAGAGAAGAAAGAATGTGATGATAATGTCGATTTTGAGTATTGAAAATTGTTTGATAGAAGTGTTGTCATTTTCAAAATTGTTAATATAGATAAAATATTTATATGTTAATAAAGTAATTTTAATGCGAATGCTATCGACCTTCCAACTTGAATTCACTATAAGGATACATTGGGGCTCAAAAGCCTTTCTTGCAAGTTTTGAACTATTAATTTATTATTGTTTTCCACTAATTCTAAAATTCTAGTTTCTAATAAGACTATTATTATTTTTGATATAATAAATATTAGACTTTGAATTCCACCTTTTTATAATCAAAAAGTTGATTATAGTTCGTTCGCTGACAAAAAATTTGTTCTTTTATAAAATCATACATGCATTAGATTATGGCATTGTTCCATTTGCCGATTAATCACTATTTTTCCCGGTAGATCCAACGGTGAAAATATCTGCCATTTTTCACGCTCAGCGGATTAATATTTTCTCAGCCGATAAAACAATACTTTATTCGGCAAATGTGTTTTTCAATTCATTACATGTGGCTAATCTTGGCTCCAATTTTGGTAATTTTTTTTAAAAAAAGGAGTGTTTATACCAAAATTACTAAATAATATGTAATGATGATAATGATCGTGATGTTGTGCTATCCTCTAATTTGGGCTGATTTTGATTTGATTTGGGACAATTATGCAGGGAGCGTCATTTAAGTTGACCCATAAATATTTGAAGATATAATCGAGTAGAAATGATCAGCAATCACATGATTTTTCTTTGTAAAGACATTCCATTTTTTAAATGCAGATTTTTGATAACGATAAGTACAATTTTAAATTCAATTTTATAAGTAATGATCTGCATCCCATTTTTAAATGCAGATTTTTTGATAACGATAAGTACAATTTTAAATTCAATTTTATAAGTAATGATCTGCAAAAATTTCAGCGCCTTGATGTGACTAAGCTATTTGCATCATAGTAATATTATAGAAAGTCCAAATTTATCATATACCTGAAAAACCAGTTCATTATAATAAATCTGCTATAATGTTATTAATAAAAATAATAATATAGTATAAAATTGCATTGTTACATTATCGATACACTCGGTGGACAAAAGTTTACAATCAGGAAATGATCGACATAAATTTAGGGTGGGTATTTTTCTATTGTACTA
>CAJVPL010001884.1:0-11313 GCA_910591945.1 Ambispora gerdemannii
GATGACGGGATAATGGTCTCTTGCCGAATACAAGAGAAATAGGAAAAAAGAAAATTTACCAGGGTCTGGAAGGTCACTAAACATGCACATTTACAAGAAGCCAAAAAAGACAACCTGAGCCATTTCGTGATATTGTCAACAAAAATTCTTTGTAAAAATTTACCGAAGATTCTTTAAATAATTTCATCCTTTTTCATAATATATATTATGCTCATTAATTTGAAAAAATATGGCGTTTCAGCTTATTTTATATAAAAATTTATTTACGTAAATTGTTGAATTACCCATTACAAATTAATTTTTTATTACATGTATTAAAGAGTAATGAATTAAGTTCCAGCCTTCAAACACTACTAAAATTAAGCATTTATGTAACATAGGTCAATCTTTGTTCAGACCATAATATTCATTATCGAAATCGCCTTCAATCTGATTATTGGGTTGATAACATTCCTTCGTGAAAAAGCCAGCAAACTGATCAAAAGGATTATTGGATTGGTAATATTCCTTCATGAAAACATTTTCAGAGTGATTATTAGGACATTCCTCCGGAACAAAATCTTTAACCTGATTATTGGGTTGATAACATTCCTTCATGAAAACATTTTGAAAGTGATTATTAGGATTTTGGTCGGATTCGTTTTGATGATATTCCTCCGCAAAACAACGATTATGATTTTGGTTGGGTTCATGATCTTTATCCACGAGAAAATCATAAATAGGATTTTGGTTGGAGTCGCCTCGATTATTTTCCTCTTCGCGGATGTTTTCAGACTGACCATTAGCCGAATAAATCGCTTTTAAATCTGACGAAATTTTTTTGTAAGCTTTTTTTTGATATTCCGGCAGTGAGTTCCATAATTCGCACGAAATTCTTGAAATTTTAACAGCATCACCAAGTTGTAGTATTTTCACTTGTACTGAGATGCATGCTCGAAAGATCATAAACGCATTTGGTGCTTTATGTTGTAGATCGCCGTTTCTTTTGTTCTTTAAAAAATAAGTCGTTGGATGATAGGGAGGGAAAGTTTGTATATGATACATTTTGAAATTAGTTTTCCCGACGAACAGAATTTTTCGGCAGCTAAAAAAGTTGATTACGTAGTTTTTATATAGAAAAAAAGAAACAGCAATATTATACAACATTGGACATTATGCTTTCTATTCACCCAAATATACAAAATGTTATGAAGCATTCTATTCATCCAAATATACAAATGTTATGAAGCACTGAGAAATGAAATATTTGCAATAAAACACCAAATAGGCTTAATGAAAATGCTGCTACTTTATTTGGATGCGCTCTCTTACAAGAAGGTTGATTCGCATTTACATTTGCATTTTCGAATCGAGATCAAGTACCTGTATTAAGTTTGACATTCAATAATTTGGTTTAGTACAGTGATTCATGCATAATGAATAATGTATTGGTATGCAAAATGTACAGTGCCACCTATTCCACAGTTTTATATTGTTACCTTAAAGCATTTAACTTTTGTAGAACTAAATTTCTAAACATTGAATTGTGTATATAAAACTGTGGGTCTAGGTGTCGTGCACTGTAATACTTTATTTAAATTTTCTCTGACCGACGTAATTTTAAATGTAAATGTACAATGCTTACCGTAAACTGCCGTAAATAAGCACCACCCTATTTCAATCCAAAAATAGTAAACCAATGAATAAGCGCCACTAAATTTAAATTACAAAAATATATCTAAAATCGCTTTAAATGCTAATAATTTTAAAATGTGATGAAATGCCCAGAAACGAGTAATACCCCGTTTTTTATATCCCAAAAAGTGGTGCTTATTCATGGCAGTTTACGGTTAATATCAATGATGCAGTGATTAACCAATAATAAATAACATGTTCGGAAAACGGTTAAACAAATTTAATTAATCAACTCTGTGGTCAAAAACTCAGTTGGTAAAGGGTTATTTAGTAAATTCGGTTTATCGAGGCAGGTTTACTATAACTATTCCTAGAGATATTATTGGTTCCAACCAATTCTAATCTGTCGGTCTTAACAAAATTATGGATTTTTCTAGGAAAAAAGCACAAGAATAGAAAAACAAATATTAAATACTTAACTGATTAATCTTTCGACCCGTCGGGGGAAATTTAATGGATGCCAAAGCTTTAATGGATAGCATCTACCAAGATGAAAATAGTTACTATTGTAAGGATGGCAAGGTTAATGTCAAGATGTGTTCGAGTCAACTGCTCCAATCCATTTTTGTTAAGCGCATTTTTAGTGATCTGCAACCAATAAGAATGCGTAAATTCAGATCGACTCGGACCATATCGAACCGCCGCTGGATATTTGATTGCCGGGTTGATCATTGATTTGAGCCAGAGAATTTATACGTTCTTATTGGTGAATAGCATTACTAGCTACAAATGCCCCATTTGGGAAACTTGGATTCCGGACATTTAATTTTTTGAGTTCTGATTCTAATCTTAGTCTTCATAGGTACTAGAAGTGGATATATTGCTTCTTCAATCCGGCATTTACTAATTTCCTCCCCCCCCCCCCGAAATTTTGATTGGTTGACTGCACCGGGTCTTTTAAATCAACCGATAATGGAAGAATAGTGAAGTATTCACACAAAATAACAAACGTCATTTGAATAGGGACGAGGTTAATAGTAATAATAGCACTAGTAGTAGTAGGTATACACGCAAAGATCACCATAATAGCAAATTTAGGCGGAACGGGAAAGTTCGCTCACGTTGTTCAAGGTCGATTACTTTCTGGCGCCTGGCGAAAAATTCAGCAGTCAGTATCACCGTCATTATTTTCCGTTCTGACTGATATGTTTCTCACAAGCTATTTCTCCGAAGAAACACTTGATAACTGTCCCCGCTTTAGACTATACTCTTAAGTCTTGATGAGGTAATTTTGACATCATGCGACGTAAGTTTGTGACTACATTTGATATACAGTCAAAACTTTATAACGAGTTTGAATTTTGCAATGATTTAATAGTTCGTTATAAAAAGTATAGTAAATCTTTATGTAACGAAGGTTCTAAAATTTTTACTAATTATCCGGCCACCTTCGTTATATCTAGTTTTAATCTTTTAGGTAGATATTCTTGAGGTGAATTGGAAGTCAAAGGTAACGGCCCATCAATTTGTATTGGTTCTTGAGGTGAATTGGAAGTTATTGTACTAAACGTATCTGGCGAAATAGATACATATTTTCCAGAATTATTCCATGTTTTGGCTTGTATTTATAATTGGGTTTTGATGAAATGCTTAGTGACTATGCCTATGCAATAATATTGTTGAATGACCATATAGAACAAAAAACTGTGAGATATTTGCTACGGCAAAAAAAACCAACTAGTGGTGATAAGTAGGCTGCTATTGACGCGAAAGCGGGGATCCCAACGCGTCTACTTATGTGTTTTTTAGCTTTGTCGTTATCGAATTGTTTCACCTTTATTTTTTCGTTTCCTCCATTAACTGTCCGTCCAACAGGCCGACAGTGCCCGTGTCATTTCGGAGACCAGTAACAACAATCTGGGTCGGTTCAGTGATTGCGGCGTTTGGCCATGCGTTTCAAATCTCACGTGAGACAGACTAGTTTCATTCACCCTGAACCCTCACCATCGTCAAGGAATCGTGGCGACCTGCATAGAGACTGTAATAGCTCAGAGCGTCGATGCAGGATAACGCTACTGGTATATATGGCTAATCCTCACAAAAATCCCACCCTACCACCATTGATATTCCTGCAAGCGCACCGAGTAGTATGAAGTATGCGACATCAACGACGATAATCTTTCCAGCGCTATGCAAATTCCAATTTTTCTGATACAGTACTGGAATCTACCAACATGGCACGATGTCCGATCCGAAAGGTCTGTAAGGGATTTCGCTTTCATCTTCCCCAATAAAACAACTTTTTGAGAGCCAGTATATTACTTTGTCTTCGTTCTTTATGTTGCAGGAAAGGGGTTGCCTATAGCTGAGGTACAGGATCTTGTAAATTATGTAATAATATGTTTGAAAAATGATTATATAACTCGAAAATTTGATGGAAACCAAAGAATAAAAGCCCTTTGCAGCGATACACATATATATATAAAAAATTAGGTAACCCAAACTACTTTTTGTTAACGTGTTAAAATTGAATCCAAAGCTTTCTTGAATGCCATATTTTTTAGTTGTGCATACAGCAAAGATTCTTTGTGGAACTTCTAATTTCCAATTTCTTTATTCAAATACTTTTGATTGCATAAGTGCTTTCATTTAGTGTGTTAGAAAAACATTATAAAGATCCTATATATAGTAGTTGTGAAACAAGTAACATAATTTTTACAAAGATTTTCGGGTAACAATATAAAATAAAAAATGGCAGGATAATTGTGTTACGAACATTTTAACCATTATACGAATGTCAAATGCCATTATCTATTTGTGCTCCTGTCACGTATTTTTCTATTTTAGCACATGTAGAAAATATCAATGACGATAATGATAATAATAAATCGCGCATTGTCATTTGTACATTATGCTTTCGTGTAATATTAACGCTAATACAGTACATGTTGTGCGTCAGACATTGGGATGTACCACATAGTAAATCTGACGAGAAAATCGATAACGATAGGCATGAAGAATGGCATTGCGGGATACGTAGTGTTCCAACATAATCGAAAAAAGCATTTATCGAAATTTTATATACATGTATAGCAAGCAAACCTCTTACAAATTACATGTACAGTCTGTAACAAAAAAAAACTGTAAAATATGGACAAAATACAAAATTGTTTAATTTGCTTTGTTCAATGTGATTTGTGATGCATAACATAGAAAACAGATATAATTAACATGAATAAACTCAATATAATTTAACAAATATTATTTGTTTTAATATTCTCAAATAACACTTATCTGAATGTCTATATCCAAAAAAAAATACACAATGCCAAGTCTTATTACATTTATGGAATGAAGAAATTTATAATACCAAAGATTTGTATATACAGACTAAGATTTCACTTAGTACAATTTATAACAATATTAAAAAATTAAAGAAAACTGGAACTGTAGACCATGCAGGAGGCAATGATCAACCACAAAAAATTACCAGCAATTTTTCAGAGCTCTTAGACAATATATTCAAGAACTTTAACCAAAAAATTAAGTCAAAAAGATCTCGAGATATCTCATATGACTATCTTAAGATATTTAAAAGCTCATAAATATAAAAATCTCTTCCAAAAAAAGCACCAATGCTCACAGATCTTCACAAACAGAAATGGATTGAATGGGCAAATAAATATCTTAATGATAACTGGAATAATACTTTATTTTCAGATGAAACAGCCTTTTAACTGTATCAAAATACTGTAAAATGCTGGTATAAAAATGTATGACCAATTCATTATATGCCAAAAGATTGAGTAAAAATTCTTGCATGGGGTGAATTTTGTATAATAGGAAAAACAAGCTTATTTTACTTTCAATGAATTATGAATGCAGAATTTTATGTTGAATTCTTCAAAAACAGCTTCCAGAAATTAATCAAATATTTGAAAATAATTAGTGACTCCAGCAAGATAATGATCTGAAGCATACAAGTCATTGTGCAAAAAAAATTTTTCAGAATAATATTTTAGAAGTTATAGACTGGTTCTTAAATAATCCTAACTTAAATTCTATTAAAAATCTTTGGGGAATTGTTAAAGGAAATGTAAAGAGATGAATGTCACAAAATCTTAATGAATTAGAATAATTTATAATGGAGAAGTGAAGAGATATCCAAGACCTCAATCTTGTAGGTTCGATGAAATGACATTGTGAACTTATTATTGAATGCAGTGGAGAACATATATCATTTTAACTTATGTAGAATAAATTCTTTACTTTTAGCTTTCAAATTAACTAATTTTTATCTTGTTACATGTATTATTTATAATATAATAATAATTTTTTTATTACAGTTTTTTTTTGTTACAGACTGTATATCACTCAGTGAACAAAAGCCATCGAACACTTTATTTATGAGACAATCGTGTGGAAATTAATAAAAATACTTGCATTGATGATGTTTTAAATACATAATTTTGAAATGTCCTGAAGTATGCTATACATGTACAGTATTCTTCAAAAAGTAACGCTCAATTCAAAATTATATAATAAAACATAAAAATTGATTGTATTTTTGAAAAAATAATACAAGACTTGTGGCAACTTAAAATGCAAGGATTGTTTTGATTGGAAAGTAAAAACAAAGTTTTTTTCTCACGCTTTATATATGAAAAAAATTTTTGCCACGCTTTATATATGAAAATTGAAAAGTTCAAGTTATATATATAATATATCTATATAATTTTAAATCGGCTGATACTTTTTGAGGGTACTGTACATGTACTGAGAATTTAAGTTTTATAGTCACTTTTAAAAAGACAGGAAGAAATGTATTAAAATAAAATACCTTTTTTTGTCTAAAAGTATTTTCATTTTAACTTTATTAATTATAATTAAAAAAAACTTGAAATGTTGGAATAACATTCTTTTTTATTAGCTCCCTTGTCATTATTTTATAAAGTATGAAATCTATTATTTTAATTTTTTTTAGGTGCAATTTTCTAAAGAGTGATTAAAAAAGCTTGAAAGTTTAATATTGCACATTTCAGAATATTTTGAATCTATAACTTAGAACACCTATGAGTTTTTCATTAGTTTGGCGTTATCGGCTTACTAATTATGTGCCAGGTCATTCTATCTATATAATTGTATTTTAGTTGCAACTTTTTCAAAAAAAAAACTTAAAATTTTAGTATAACATACTTCAAACCATTTTAACCTGCATGCTTAGAATATCAAAGCATGATTTTTTTCGCTATTAATAAAGTTGTAGTGACAATCCTTTTTTGTGCAAATTATTTTTTTGAAATATTATGCTAACATATTTTGGCTATACCTTTTTAATAAAAGATTAAAAAGACTTGAAATTCTAGTATAACATATTTAAGAATAATATGTTGAAGTTATGTATATGCTTAGAATATTACATGTAATACATGATTTTCACTAGTTTCCCTACTATTATTTCACGAGAAATGTATGTACGTATAAGCTGTTTGATTTGTCGCGCACTCTCTTGCATGTATCCACGTGACGAGATGGCAAAATTTGCACATACAAGTAATTCTTTTTCCGATTGAATACGTTAAATTGTATATCCAAAATTATTAATGTAAAAATTTATTACTTCTCGGCGATGTAATTGTAAAATCAATACATATCAATGTGAATCGGACTCATAGAATCGAGAGGTGTTGATGTTCCCACTATTGACTCAGTGGTTGGTTCTCTCCATTCATTTAGATCTAGAATTTCCGGTTTAAAACGAATTGAGACGATTAAACCAAAAGCAAAGATGTTTAAATAAACAGCACAGAAATAAAAATTTTGATTCCTTCTATAACTCGAGTGACTTAATCACAACCACCCCTGTAAAATTTTGAAAATAGGGTATTTCTTATATTGATATTATTAATATTTAAATTCGTTGAGATTATATTGTATAGCTAATCTACTAACAAATATCGATATAGTCTAATTGCTAATTTATTATAATTGTGTAAGAGAATTATTACTGCTCTCAATCGAATTATCCAAAATGTTATTTGGAATAACCCGATGTCGTTTATACTTTTTGAGAGCATAATTTACCTGTTTGACATTTAAACCTTATAACATTCCATATATCAGTAGATTCTACTAGCGAAGTCACAAATTGGTTTGATCTAGAGTTTCCGGAACAATTTTTTGTAAGCCATTCTATGTATAATCGCATTTTCTTTTTACATATCTCTGCGACTCCCCCAATATATGACTTCTTCAAGGGTAGTTCTTGGTGTTTGAAAATTGGATGGGATACAAGCATGTGATGCATACAACAAATAATTGAACATTTAATTCTTGTTTTTGCAATGCCCGTTGATTTTTGCATTACTTGATAACAAACCTCTCTTCAAGGATCGCATTCCTTTGGGTTGATTAAGAAGCTTTTCATAAATAAATCATGATTTGGGTTTTCCATTAAAGGTGGTAGAGGTTGATCCTTATTCGTTCCATTCGAATATTCAATGAATTGACAAATAATCAAATGCCAAATTTTTGAATAAATTGTATTCAATACACAATTTGTTCAATCTGTTTAAACCGTTGGCATAATTTTAAGAACATTCTGTTGCATTATGTTAATTGATTATTTGTTAACGTTAAATGATAATTATCATTTGTCAAATGATGGGAAAATAAAAAATTCAATCAAGTTTCGTTAATTAACGTGATCATGTTTAACATATTTTGTTTTATTGTAATCGTCCAGATATTACTAATGATATTTGTATGCATAATTCGACAAGTCATTTTTTTATAATACTTGATTATTTTGAAGGAAATATTTTTGATAATTAGATTTTTAATAAAGAATACATAATAATTTTAATATACATTAATATATTATTTGAATTCATTTAATAGATTTATTCTTGTCTTTTACTAAATTACCTTGCTTATATATTAACTGATTATGCTAATGCTATTTTAATTCACTATTTTTGTTCACTATATTTGTTCACTATATTTGCTCATTATAATTACTTGTTATATTTGCTCACTATATTTTTTGTTATATTTGCTTGCTATCTTTACTATTTTACTATTTATATTTATCAATTATATTTAACTATCTATTGTCCAATAATATTATACTATTTAATGTTCAATAAGCTTATAATGTGAATTATCTAATAAATATAGTTAAATCTAATTAATAAAATAATAACTAAATATTTATATTACAACAAAAATACTTAAAGTATATAATAGATATTGATATAAATTATTTATTAATAATAATTATAATAATCAAGTTAAAAGATATAATAGATCTAGCTAGCAACTTATAATAAATTAAATAAATATTGGATAATGTTATTAAGATAATTTTAGTATATATAAAATAATAGTACTCTTTATTTTCTGATTAAAAAATTCAAAACCCAAATATATAATAATTATAATAGAATTAATTTTATCTTTTTTTATATTAATTAAATAAATAAATTACTAATTGTTAATTAGTAACTAATTAAATATTTATATTAATTGGATAATTATATTAATACTAGAATTACCAAATATAAAAACATGTATAAAAATAATAATTTATTAATAAATAAATATAATATTATTGAACTAATTATTATAACTTTATAGAGCTCATTATAAAGAATAAAGTTATTAATCAGTTTTTTAAAATATTATTTTTACAAAAAGTTAATATGTTCTAAAGATCTCTTGTAATTATTAAGTATAGACTTCTAATACTATAGCAATAAGATTAGTTATATTCATATTTATTAGTATTTTAGAATGCACATTTTGAAATATTTTGAATCTGCCTAAAAATAAATATTATTAACAAAAAATATTTTATGATTTTTGGATCAAACCTGACTTGAATAGAGCTTTAATATTTATTTTATATAAATTAAATATTTATATTAATTATATATTTAATACTAATATTATAATTATAAAAATAATATTAATTATAAAATAAACAAAATAATTAAAATATTTAGAATTAATAAAATTTATAAAATTTAAAGAATTTATAAAATTATAAAAATTATAATAATATATAATATATAATAAATTATATACAAATATATATAAAAATTATATATAAAAATTATATATAAAAGTTATATAATTTCAAATTTGCTTTAATAATTAAATAATTAAATTAAATTATTAAAATTATTAAATAAAATAATTAATTATTTAATAATATTACTTTATTATAAAATATTTTAATTATATTATATATTTAAAGTTTATAAAATATAATAAAATTCATAAAAAATAATAACAAAATTTAATACTTTCTCTGTAAAAAGAAATTTTTAATTATATCAATAAATATACACAATATAAAAAGTAATAATGAATATATTTTTTATCTATAACTTAATAAGGAATTGCTAAAAATTCATGAAAATTTGGTATTATATTTTTAGAATAACAAAAACAAAATTTTTTAAGATTACAATACATATTAACATAATAATATTTTGGAAATTACATAATAAATATGGCAGACTGGAAATTATTCTGGTTAAAAAACTATAAAAAATATTTTTTATAAGTGTAAAAAATTTTATAAAAATATATTTAAAAACATAAAAAATATATTTGCAATTTTAAAAAAATTTTAGTTAATATTTATTGAATAACTACTAGTTAAATTTTAATATATTTTACTATGTTTTACTAATTTTATTATGAAATTTATCAAAATAAAGCCTTTTTTTTACTGGTATTTATTCAATAAATATCAAATAAAAAATTTTTTAAATTGCAGATATATTTTTAATATTTTTAAATATATTTCTATAAAATTTTTTCACACTTGCTTATAAAAAATATTTTTAAATAATTTTTTATAGCTCTTTAACCAGAATAGTTTTCCCAATTGCCATATTTATCACGTGTTTCCACAAAATATTACTATATTAACATGTATTATGAACTTAGAAAATTTTTCGTTATTCTAAATAATTTTTAGCAATTTCTTATTAAATTATATGTGAAAAACATGTCTATCATTGCTTTTCATATTGATTATAATAATTATTAAAAAAAGAAAAATAATATTTATTTTTAATTAATTAAATTAAATTAAATATAATATAACTAACTGAAATTAAAGTAAAAAGTAATTAAAAACAATAAAAACTTAATTCAAAATTATATTTAATATATTTTATAAAAATATTTAATAAATAAAGTTATTAATTAATTAATTAAGATTTTTTAAAAATATTTATATGTTACAAAAAGTTTAATGCTCTAACTAAGTCAGGTTCAATTTGTAATCTGATCTGAAATATTTTGGATCAGCCTAAAAATCGTTATTTTTTATTCAATATTAATTAGAATTAAATGAAAATTTGTGATATATACAAAAATTACATTTTGAACAACTTTACTTAAATACAAAATACAAGTATCTTAATAAAAATAAAAGTTATTAACTAAAAATATTTTACGATTTTTGGATCAAACCTGATCCAAATCTGATCTGATTCAAAATTATCAGTTTGAATTGATCTCAAATTCAATCTGATCTGATCTGAACTAAAGATAGCGTGGCAACTGTTGCAACATGGTGACAAATAAAGCATCATCTAGTTGAAACTAGTTGCAGCTTATAAAATTTTGGAGTTGCAACGTGTTGCAACAGGTGACAAATAAGCATCACATACTTGCTGC
>CAJVPL010001885.1:0-11306 GCA_910591945.1 Ambispora gerdemannii
TTTCCCTTTGAATATTCCTTAAATTTTATAAATACCTTTGAGTATTTCGAAAGCCCCATCAAAACGGTAACAATATAAAAGCTTAATTTCTTATATTTTTTATTGTTAGAAATATATAAATAATACATAAATAACTTAAACTTTATAAAAATAGTAATAATAAATAGAAAAGCAAAATTACTTATAAAATCAGAATAAAATATTTATTTTTTTTGAATTCACTCATAATACTATTAATAAAGTAATCAAATATATAGTATATATTTCTGAATATATCAACTCAATTTAACTCTGAAATTTATATTCAAATCTTTTTAAATTCCCAATTTGAATCAGATCAAGCAGTATAACTTTTTATATACATTCAATTTTTTATTTATACCAAATCAATTATATATCTAATCAAATATTCAACAACATTATCACTTTAAAAGATGTTTCACTTAACACTAAGCAAAGTTTAATTAGAATTATATTTTCAAAATTTTGAAAAATAAAAAAATTATACTTCAAGATTATCAACTAATAATAATATATAAAATTTGATTCACCAATTCTAATAAAATCAATAATATTCTAAATAATTAATTTATTCTAATTGATAATAATAGAGTTTGAATTCTTTCACTTACAAATTAAAATTAAATTATTATTTTTTATAATAAATACAAATACAAACTCACAGATTTTTCTTATAATTATACTATATATAAATTTAATAAATTTTTATTATCTATAAAAACTAAATCTTGTTTTATTTCATAATTTTCAGTAAAATATCAATAATAATGCTTTGCATAAATATTAATTGAATCAGAATTAGAAATTGCATTAGCAATACAATAACATGTCACATTTAAAGATATACAAATCAAATAAAAATGATCTTCAACAATCACATGTACTTCAAAACTGGTTACCAAGCATTTCTTTGCAAAAGCAAATTTCATTGCTTAATTTAATATAAACAATTAAACAAATTATATAAAAATCATAATATAGAAATCTGAAAATCAACAATTTTTTTACCTGTCTCAACAAACAAAAAAATATATAAACAAGTACTAATCTTTGATCAAACAGTCAATAACAATCACTTTAACAAAATCAAAATTCAAAAATCTACATCATCAAACTTTCATTCATGGAATCAAAAATCAAACTCCTTCAAATTCTTCTCTTAATACTTCTTTTGATTCTCTTTCTTCAATTTGCAAGATAATTCAATCACTCAGAAAAGATGCATCAATTATTATAAATAGCATAATTTTTTTTGCATTCGAATTATACGTTATTTGACTATGGTATGATTGAGCATGTTGGTATTATATGATGTATCCAATCAAAATGCTCAATCATACCATACCTACCAAAATGATATATATGGGGAATTAAGTTGATTATTTTGAGATTTGAGAGTGGCAATTTGTTTGTTCATCTTTTTCTTTAAGCTGGGCAGAGATGAGAGGTAGAAGTTGTTGAGTATTGATAATGTTAATAATTTTGTCAAGCTTCGAGTCAAGGAGTTGAAATTTTTTGATAACTGAGTTTAAATCGATTGTGAAACGCGTCGAATCACGTAGCTTACTCTTTGATGCACTATTAATCGACTTTTTCTAGAGCTGGTTTTAATTTTATCCTAATACGGCAAATCGCACGAATACAGATGTAAATTTACTTAGTGATGGACAAAATTAGGTCATTTAATATTAAAATAAGTTCATTTAGTAGGTCACTGAGGCCATTATCCAACACTGAAATGTGCGGGTTGCAGCATTCATGGATTCGGGCTGCAACAGTACAACAAATCATTTTTGATGAGAAATTTCTATAAAACGTTTATTGTTTCTTGAAAAAACCGGAATTTTTTTTATAAAAAAAATTATGATTTTTATTCTATTCGAAAAAAAAACAATATTTTGAGCTTTGAAAGATTGGTAAATAAAACTCAACGTTAAGACGAAATTTTATTAACTCTACATTTACAATTCACTCTCGAGTTAGTGAAGATTTTTCCATTACCCCATGTCTTCATTATAGCGAGGGTTGAGTGTAATTGAATTAAGATTGTGCAATGGCATAAATTCAATTTTCGATCATTTATTATTAGTACTTCGTTTCAATTTCCAACTAAATATTTATACGTTTATTTAACTAATACCATAATGATCAATAATTATCTAATCTTAAAGGAAGCTCCTTGACATTGCAGATATCAAGGATTTGAGAAATACAAATAAATCAAAGAACAACGCAAATCTATGTAAGGGCAAAATACATTATTAAGTGAATGATTTTGATTAGATTGGAGCTATGGTTTGGCATGATGAGTTTAGAAATGTACTTTTTTGTTGCATGTACCGGTCTTTTGATTACATTGAAACTTTGTAAACAAAGATGAGTTATTTTCAAGAAGTCTATTTAAGCAGCGCGAAAATTCATGTTCAAACTTGTAAAAAAGCAGGTTTAGAGAAATAAAAAATATATTCAAGTACAAACGCGTTACAAATACACATTATCAATTTTACTTTAGAATCTTTAAAATGTCTTTCCAAACCGTCGTTTCTCAACAAGCCGTATCTGAAAATGCTATCAAAAATCACAGCAAACGCGACTCCGGTTTCGCCGAATTCTTTGAATCCGTTACTGATCTTCACGCAAACAAATTCTGTCAAAACGAAACTTTCAGCAATGAATCTGGAATTATCCCGTATGCTAACTATCTTGGAACCGCCACAGCCTCTAAAAGACTCGTTCACAAGAATCAACCAGAAGATCGCATTATTAGTCCTCTCGAAGAAATTTTTAAACCAATCATACAATCGCCCGAGATCACTATTTTTAAGAAACAACACGGACTCTTACCTTATTGGTATACTTGGACTAGTAAGAACAAGCGATTGAATCAACAAAAAAAGTTAAAGCAGAAGCAAAACGAAAAAAAAAAAATCGAGAAAGAAAACTTTATAATGCATATCGTTGTGCGACACGAGAATCGAATTTTGAAGACAAAAGAATCAATTCAATTGGTAATTATGAAATAAACTTTTTATTATAGATAACTATTTAATAATACAATTTTTTTGTTTGAAACAGATTCAAAAGGAATTAGATGAACTTCGAGAGGAGACGAAGAAAAATGCAGGACAAATAGAGACTTTAATAGATCGAATTAAATCGTAAGATTCTTTTATTCTTTGGCATTGTTATTCGATTTGAAAAGCTGATTCCGATTTAATATTTATTATCTTTTTTTAGTGTAAAAGAAAAGTATCAGATTTAGATAAATTAAATAGAAAATGGTAATTTGTTTCTTTACTATGTAAGATAAATATGTAAGATTTTTATGCGAATAAAACATGTAAAATTTTGAGCACATGGAAGCACATTGATTGAATTATCGGGATCAATCTGCTTCCATGTGATTGAAATTTGCATGTACATTCTATAAAAACAATAAACGAAATGCTGTCAAAAGAAAATTATGAGCTACGAATTTATTTTCTAAAAGCATAAGCTGATATGCACAAAAAAAATATAATTTAAAAACACGAATAATCAACGTGGGGGATCATGATGAAAAACGGATTATGGTGAAAATTTGCAATAGCTATTATAATAACAATTATACTCTTAAATTTATGTATTATTTAGCAATATAAAACATTATTGCAAAATTAATTCAAGTTATATATTTATGTATTAACAAATTTGGCCAAAATTTCCACATAATCCGTTTTTCATCATGATCCCCCACAATTATAATTGAGTCGAAGATAGTAATGACAGGAACTCAAGACAAATCATAAACGTTAAATAATGCCGACCAATATAAACAAAATCAGGGGCCTCGCCGACCTGGAATATTGCTTAATCGTGTTCTATGGAGTCGGCAATATAACAGAAACCTAATAAAAAATGCGGTGAATTCGCCGAATTTTCTCAAGTCACTGGAATGATGTAACAATATTTCAAAGAATTAGAGTCGTATTGGAAAGAAATAGGATTAGATCAACCACAACTCTAGATGAATCGTTTTGTTTCAAATTATCCCAACAAAAAAGAATGCTAATTTTATGACGAAATACTTTAATACTCTTTCAAAACTAAAAAGGTTGATATTTCTAGAAGCAATTCGGAAATTTGTTGCCGCAGTAAATTTAGCATTTGAATCATACCACAGTTCACAGGATTATCCTGTGAACTGTTGTGTTGGCAAATTTGAGGATTTTCAAATGATAGGTCATTTTGTCACATGACATTGCCATTAATGTCATTTGTCATTTAATATAAAGAGTAATGGTAATACAAGTCACTTTCGTTATAGTGAATTAAACTCGGTGAAAAAGTTGAACTCAAAAACAGTCTATAATAAATCCTCTTGATATAGTGAATTCTTGAAAATTTTTTACTAATAGCCCGAACACCTTCACTATACAGTCAAACGTCTTTATAACGGTTGCATGGTTCTGAAAATTTTTGGCCGTTATAAAATAAATTCATTATACAGTGTATATAACGAGTATACAGTATGTGTCCTATATGACGGTTCCGAAAATTTCATTCTTTATAAAGATATACCGCGCCGTTACAAAGAGGTTTGACTATAACGAGTTTTGATTGTAATAAAGGTGGCCGAACTATTAGTAAAAATTTTTGGAATTTTCGTTATAAGATTTATTATACTTTTTATATGTTATGTAAAATTCGTATCGAGATTTTTTAACTATACATGTACTTCGTTATAACCCGAGTTCATTTTAACCAGTTTTGACTGTAATACTATTATTTATCATTCAACGTTATCATAATGCTGTAATAAATCACACGTTTGTTTCCAAATGACCTTCTGGATGCCAAAATGACATATGACATGTGCCAACACTGTAAAAACTACTCTCTTGAGATCATTCAGAATCGAAGAAATATCGATATACTCGAATTATGATGTGTTGAATGCCTTTTAAAGACGTTAGTGATACAATCAATGACGCGATAATACGACTTGTAACAAATAGGGCTAACTTGAAAGATACATGTGGAATTTTATTTGTTACCGAGCAATTTTCGCATTTCCTAATTTGAGAATGACAAACCAATCACAAGATCGTGTACAAACAAATCCAAAGTTGTACGTTACACGATTGAATTTGGTCACTCATATATAATAGAAAGTAGAATAGCACGCCATATTTGTAATTAATGCGCGAAAATCATCTAAAATAGTATGAAAATACGATATTTATTATAATTATATTTTTCGATGATTCATGAATTTTTCAAATTGTTCAATAAAAGCGGAAATTAGAAAATTACAAGGGGATTATGATACAGTCTATAGATAAAAACTTATATTACAATTATGATAAAAAAATGATCAATCAATACGTGGATTATGTATGTGTCGAAGACGATGATAATATTGGCACCTTAAAATAATCTAAAAGACGAAGAACACCGACATGTATTATATACAAAAGTGAAACTTTTATCAAAGAGGAAAATAACGATAAAGAGTTATTCGAATATGGTGTCGTAAATGTTGATGAAAACAAAATAAAACACACCAAAATTATTCGAACAATATAAAAGAAGGCAGTCACCAGGAACGCAAAGAATATCGAATCATCATCGCTATTTGAATATTTTCCTAATTCCGCGGTAACTTGATTCATAAACCCTAGAAACTCAAGATCTGTCCCAATATCGTCAAGGTGATCTTCGTGTTTATAGAAATCTGCGGTTGATCTGCGTAGCGCTGATTTTCCTTGGTCTACCAGTGATAAGATTCTTTCGTTTAGGATATCATATTCGTTGTCGGTGTCGTTTTCTTTTTCGCTTTTGTTTTCGTCTTCTTGTTCTGATCCTTGTTCTGATTCTTCGTAAAATATATTTGTTGAGAATGTTACGGTATTTGTGGTATTTGATTCATTTAAATCATTATATTTTGCTTCTAACAAGTCAATTTTCTTAAACATTTCTTTTTCTTTCACTTGATTCACTTTTTTACTATTAATACTATCAATTGAACTGATTTCGCTGATTTTAATTATTTCTTCATCAATTATAATTAGTGATTCTCCTTCTCTTTGCTCGTCAATAGATCTCAGACCCGCTTGACCAAATTGAACCAATTCCGCTAATTTCAAATAGACACCAAGTTGAAAAGTTATTTCTTGTTCTAGTTCTTGTTGTATCTGCTCTCGTTGTCCCAACTCTTTTCTTTCTTGAATTTTTGTCAAAGTTGAAGATATGAAATTGTTAGTTGTTGGTTTGTGACCTTGTCGAATATTACTATTATTATGTTGTTGTTGGTGACGTTCTTGTTTCTCGTATTCCTTTTCTGCTTGTTGTTGTGATGCAAAAAGTGAAAAAGTTGCAACAATTAAAAGGGTTGAAAGGGTTGGCAAAATAATATTTTTTAGAAAAAGGGTTTCAATAATGGTCTTGTGAGAAGTAGGATTAGAGCCAGCTATCGTTGTGGTGGTAAAAGATGCATCAACAAAATAAATATTATTATTTTTGTTGTTGTTTGTGCTCATAAACACAAATATCAAAAATATCACTGCAAGCAGCTGATTAATAAATTTATTATTGTTGTTGCTATTGTTATAATTCGTCATCTTTTAAAGCATAAAAAGCGAAATTTGGTAAAGAAGGGAAAGAAAAGAAAATAGAAAAAGGCTAATGTTATCAATATTTTATTTCAATTGTTTGATTGCCTATGTGGGATAATGTGAAGATGGATGATAACCGACGACTACTAACACACCACCCGAAAACACACGACGACGAGGTATACTATATAATATATAATATATAATATATACCAACAGGTTATAAACACCGTGTGTGTATTTGGAGTGTGTGTTAGTTGTTGTTGGGTCGGTTAAATCGGTTGAGGTAGAATCTTTGATGGATTTGGTTTTTTTTTGACTTTGAAATGAGAGAAAAGAAATGAAGGAAAGAGAGATAGTTGGTTAGTAGGTTGAAGCAAAAAAAAGGCAGCGAAAACAACGTGGAATTCTAAATAGTCAAATAAATAAATAAATTAAATGAACATCTCTCCCGAAATAAGAAATACTTGTCTCACACTTACCCTCTACTTATACAACAATAACATATTCTTTGATTGGCTGATCGGCTTTTTATCTGTCGCACTTTTGTATGTGTCTTTTTGTTCTCGCCGATTTGATAAAGTGGTTATTATTGAAGACAAAAAAAAACCTCCAAGAACTTCGTTCATTGTATTTTTATATTATTTTTATGAGTTTATGCATGTATAATAAATAAATGACGCGTATAATAAATTAAAACAAAGTGTCTTGTTTTATATATTTGCGTGTATATAGAGCATTTTTGTGATGCTCTTTCATATGTTCGTTGTTCTTTTTTTTGGCTTTCAGCAATCATGTTCATTGTGGTCATTTTTTATAATACACGTGTGTTCACCGTTTAATTTTTTTCCCCAATGTATTTTAGATGATTACAAAGCATACAAGTTAGACACGGTCACATGTGTATAACAATGTGAATTTAAATGGCCCAAATTACAATAGGGGTATGACTAGAATTAGAATAAGGGTAATGGTTAGTGCTAGTGCTAGGAGATAAGATTAATGTTGCCCGAAGGATTTGTATGGATTCTGAATCCATAGGAATTCTATATCCATATACAACACACACACACACACATTAAGTCTCTCAAATTAAATTATTATTTTATACGTTACCAATTCCTCTGGTGTAAAACAGAAAACATATAATCTTCGCGTTCGTAAATTTATATGGCCGCTACAATTATAAGTTTAGAATTCAATATATGTAGTAAAATATTAACAGTCAGAATCTCCGTATGCATTATTTGTTGATTTAAGTACGCGTTAATTTGTTAAATAAGAAGTGGCCGAGCACACAAGATTTGAGACTTTTAGTCAGCCCATTTTTTATATTAATCTTAATATATGAAATTTTTTATTATTTAATAAAATTTGCGTAAATTGGCACTTAACACGATACAAATGCTTCAGAAAACACGAAATATAATGGATAAACTTTTTCCCAGAAAAAAGGTATCAAAGTGTGCAGAAAAAGACAGCATTTACACAGTTAGCTTGATATCGAAAAGTCAAATTACTGGGGGGAATTTGAGGTAATGCACTCTCAAATCATATTCATAGTAGAAATGTGCTCAATGATTCATCAACCATATGTCAATCACATTCATAAATATGTATCATGTTTTATCGTTATCTAATAAAATTTGTTTTACGAAGTTTCATTATAAATAAATTAATAAACCATATAGCAAAGTCAAGTGTCTGAGCACGAATAAATTAATTATATTCTTAAAACATACACGCATACGAGGCTCTATGGTGCATAACATCTAAAGTCATCAAATGTTTGTATTTTATAAAATGTATAAACTTCTCAACTGAGAAGCAAATATAAAATTTGATCCGTGAATATGATAGAATATGTCCTCTCTGAGCATATTCACGGATTAGTTGAGAAGTTTATTCATTCTATAAAATACAAACATTTGATGACTAAATGTTATGCACCATAAGAACACTCTATTAAGTCACAAGTATATAATTTTTGTACTTTTTATTGCTTAAATCCCCCAATATAGTAAATTACTGCTTAATCAGAGTTTAGTTCAAATTTTTGATGACATCCAATACCAAATAGCAAACTAGCAGTGTTTCGGGCGAAATTAGTTTCGCCCAATTTGATCTACAAAGTGCTTCCGAATCAGGATTTCAGATGGTACCGTCGGCTTTAAATCTCCACAAGATTCATTCTCTTATCTTTAGAAATAAAACTTGTGGTTTTAATTTGAATTTTGAGTTAAATTGATGGAATAGTAGTGATTTAAATTTCGAGTTTTTAATTAGGAAGCTACCATTTTGTGAATAGTGACGCTATTAATTTTCAACCGATAAAAACAATTCATGTGATTTTAAATAGTGACGACATTAACTTTCAACCAATAAAACTATTCGTGATTTAAATAGTGACGTCCTGATTTGTAACTAATTAAAATTATATAGTAGTGTATCAAAAAATCTATTAGTAAGAAATTTTCAAAAATTTACTATATCAAGAGTTTTTGAAAATTTATTAGTAAATTTATTATATCAAATGAATTTTATTAGAAATAGTTTTGATTATTATTTATTATATCATAAGTTTAATTAAGTTTTATTATAAAGTGAATACTGTCACTAATTTGTGATTTCTACAAATGAAAATATTTACAAGATGAATAATAGTGACTATATTTTAATAATTTTTAAAAGAAGAGTATTTGTAACTAGATAATACTTATATACAAGTTAATTTCTTTACTGAATTAATTTTTGTTAATGCTTATTTTTTTTTATTTCTTTATAATTAATTTACATATTACAAATTTGTTGTTTTATTTATATATTTAATAATATTAATTAAATTAAATTAAATATAATACTAATTAAATTATTATAATATTAATTTAATATTATATAATATAACTTTTTAAAAAGAAATAATTAATAAATTAATGTGATAATTTTAATAAATTAATTGATTATTTTTAAATATAAAAATGAAAATACTATAATAATAATAATTTGAATATATAATTAAAATTAATTTAGATAAATATTATTCAAGATTTATATATAAATTATATAAAAAATAAATTAATAGTGATAATATATTATAAAGAAAATTGTTATATATTTATATAATTAAAATTTTATTTTATAAATTATTTATTATTTTATTATTTATTTATTATTTTTATATTAATATTTTATTTTAGTACATATATTATATATTAATTATTATTACAGATTATTCTGAAATTAAAACATGCTAAATATTATATAATTAATAAGAATCAGATTATGTAAATTCTAATTTATTTAGTATATTTTTAAAATTCATATGATACAATATGTGACAAAAAAACTTAATTATTTATAGATTAAATTAAACAAATAAATAAATTTTATCAATTTTAGCTTAATTTGTATTATATTTATCAAATTAAATATAAATAGGAGTTTTATTTACTATACTTGCTAAATAATATAATTAAAAATAAAATTTATTGTTAAAATATTATTGATTGCTTACAAATAAAAATACACAGCTTATTATATTATTAAAACAAAAATATTTGTATTATGTTTAAACTAATTAAACTCACTAAGATATTCATTTTAACTATATGATATAATATTAAAAAACTCAAAAAACTAATATTTTAAAGCACAAAGATAATAAATAATTATCCAAAAAAAATAATAATTAATATAGCAAAAATTATTGATTAATCTATTTGCTAAAATATTTCAATATTATTATATTTTCTTACTATTAAACTTAATAATTATAATATTAATGTGTCTTATTAAACTATTGGTATATATTTAAAGTTATTAGAATATAAAAAAATCTGTTTTTAATTATATTAATATTAATAATATTACAAGTTAATTTTTAAATATATATTCTTATTATAAATTAATAAATTTGTAATTTTAATATTACATGTTCAAAGTTATATGATTAATATTATATAATCATGTGACTATGAGTATGAAATTAATAATAAATAAAAATTAAATAAAATAAATAATACTTGTAAAAAAGAAAATCAATTATTATTCAAAAATAATGATTAAAATAATTAATAAAAAAATTTTATTTAATTAATAAATATATATAAATAAAATAATTATATCTTTAATAATAAAAGTAAGAAATTAAAAATTAATAAAATATATGTAAAAAGCTTTTAATAATAAAAATTTAATTAATATTTACTAATTAAAAAAAAACTAATTAATTAATTAATCACTTATATCTATTTCTCTAATTATTACTTATATTATGTGATTATATAATTAGTATACTTTCTCTAAATTATGAGATCTAGTAATTTGAATTAATAAAAATCATCTAATTCATTAATATAATCTTTAATAATTCGAGTTTTATCTGAAAGTAAATTCACCAAATTATATTATAATAAAGATGTTCAATCAATATCTATATTATATTTGTACTTTATATACTTGATCTTATCAAATTATATTACTTTGAAATTATTATATAGTATATCTTCTTTTATTTGATAGATAAATTCTTATTATTATTAATAGATAATATATTTATTTAGTATAAAATAGTTTTAAAATATAATATTAATATTCTTTAGCAACTTTATTAATATTATTGTATAATGACCTTTCATTATAATATTTTATTATTGGATTATAAATATCTCATATATTATTGGATAAAGA